>JASDQU010243855.1:134378-152720 GCA_032191745.1 Picea mariana
ACTCAAGCGTTGTGGACAACACTTGTCTCAAGGGGAGGGGCATGTTAAGCCCTAATGTTGGCTCATTACCCCTTAATTGGGGCATATTAGATTAGTAATGCTATTTTATTTATGTCGGCTTTAGGCCATTAGTTGTAATTTAGATTAGTAATGTTATTTTAATTATGTCGGCTTTCGGCCATTATTTGTAATTATACCTCCTAGTCTCCTATATATACCAAGGAGACATTTTCATTTTGAATCATCTTGTACTTGAACATTTAAGTGGGGTAAAAGGAGGTTTCCCCCTCGAAGAGGCTTATTATCTGAAATTATCTCTTTTCAAGGCGTTGAGTACTTTTCCTGAGGTTTTTATATGCTATATTGATGTTTGGTTCTTAACAAACCTGTTATTGCTTGGTTGACTGTTTTTGGTTTTCATAGGAGTGTGTTTCTTTGAATTTTGTAGTCATCCTTATGATCAGACATTTCATAGTATACAAAGTATGGAACCTGATGCTCAGGAACCTCAAACCAATGTTTCTTACGAAGGAATGATCGAAGATCAACCTTCTGAGATTGGGAGCATAGCTCTTGGAAGTGGCCAACACATTGAAGAAACAGTCACAACCTTCGTAGAAAGAATTACATCTTACATGCATTCTCTTTTTACTGATCCAATTGGCCAAACACTCACTGATCCACCATCCACAAGATATGTTGAAACTTATTATTCTTATAGATTATCACTTGGTTCCACCACTACGCAATCTTTTGGCATGAACCCATCATCATTTGGTTTTCCTGAAGGACTTGGGAACTCATCTTTTTCCAGGAATCCTGTAGTTAATACTTTTGGTGCTTCATCTTTACCTGAAACATCGGTGACCCAGGTAACCTTGAATCAACCACTTGCACATACATCCCTCTTCGCACATGGGTCATGTATTATTCTTCTTTCATCATTTCCACACATGCATACACCAAGTGATTTACTTGGTCGTACCATTGGTCAAATGTCCAGCAATCAAATTGTTCACAAAACCATGATTACACAAGCTACTCAACCTCCATCTCATGCTTCGTAGATTACTATTACACCCTACATTGGAGGTCAATCTCGTACCATTGGTCAAATGGCCAACAATCAAGTCATTCAAACAACCATGGTTACACAAGATATTCATCCTCCATCTCATACATCGTAGACTAGTACACCCTACATTGGAGGTCAATCTTCAATGGGAGGCCAACCTTCATCTAGGGGGAAACCTTCAGTTGCAGGGAAATTTTTTAGTTGGGGGAAACCTACGTGGTTGCAACATCAACAAGCCTAGGGGAAAATTGCTCCTGCAAGTCCTTCTATCCCTAATACCACTGGAATATATCCTAGAAATCCATTTCCAATAGTTTCTAACCCTTTGTGGGGTCAACCCAATCCAGCGGGCATTCCTCCACAGGGAAATTTTCCCTATCAATCCATAAACCCCATGATTCCAACACAACAGTCCCTTCAACCACAATATATGGGGGGACCCTTGGGTCAATAAAAATGTGTAGGAGGTGCATATCTTCATCCACCTTACATAAGAGGACAACTAGGACAACTGCCTTCCATGGGTGTACAACCCGGGTAGCCACCATATATGGGAGGACTGTTGACGATAAAAATCGCAACGAGGATTTTGCCCGCAAAGTATTGCTAAAAGCCTATTATTTAAAATCTAATGATATATATATAATACTAGTAGGTGGGACCCCCTTGTAGATTGGAGGATTAGAGATAGTCTTGTTACACATTTTATGTTGTTTTTCAATGATACTTACAAGATTCTACATGATTGATGGCGAAATATTGGTTTTATTTACGACAGATAACAGATGGATAATGCATATTGTGTGTTGGTTTTGTTTTCTCTAAACTCTAAATTCCATATTGTATGAATGGCTTATATTCACTGTTATTACATTTCTATTGGCGCCATGATTTGTTACATGTTACACCTACACAAGACACATGTTAGTCATAACAAGAGATAAAAGCAATATGGAATAAATCTAAGAAAGGAAACTATGTTATGCTATGCTATACTATGAGAAATTGAAATTTAAAAAGGGTTGATGTTAGTCCTAACTAGTAATGTTAGGGGCTACACAATTTTATTTGATTTATATGGAGCACATGTTATATATGTTATAGTATGGTTTTGGACATTGGTTAGTATGGATTGGGTGGCGCACTTGGAAAGCAATGTATGCTAGTTTCGATGCATGGATTCATGGCATGGGTTAATGTTGGTTGGTTGGTGTGTACTACGTAATTGAATGAGGAGAGGATGGAAGAGATGTGCATTTACTTCAGATCACTCCATACTTCCCCCACTAGTCATCACCCTATATTGGCTATTTCTCAATTGATTTTCGTTGTGGTTAAGCTCTGATATTCAGGCAAGGAAGAAATTGCTCGACCAAGCTCACATTTTTAAGGCCATTAGGTTACAGGTATGTTTTTTTCGCCATCCATGAACTCTCTCTTTTTATGAAATATATATTGGCTCGATGATGTATTGATCTATTTTTTTCTTGAGGCCGACAACTGTGTAAACTCATGGTGTTTTTCTAGAATGGTTGTTGGTGCTATTCATTGCAAATGGAAAATTTGATGGTTGAAAGTCGCAATTTTATTAACTGTTCTATGTGGTGGAAGCCATGAAGGCTCTCTGTTGTCTTTATGGGTTTTTGTTGGAGGGTTTCATTCCATCTGGACTTGCTGGCCGTCTCCTCACAGTGCTTGTAACCATACCCGATCATATTTGTTGTTATGGGGTTTCTGTGTAATTTTTGAACCACCTTTAGGTCACTGCATATCGTTCTCCACCTGGTCATGGGATCGTTTTATGTTATTGATATATACACAGTTGGTTATAGCGGCTATTACGCCAAGAGGCTTGATTTATGGTTGGTTTCTATTACCTGGGATCTGTATTTATATCAACATTATTCATTTTGTTTTTTTGGGGAAAACCATGAGGGTTATTCCCTACGTGTTCTTGGTGTTATTTACTAGCCAGTAAGGAGCCTCTTCTCCTCTGTTCATAGTCTCTCCTACCTGGTGTGAACTTCCACCCTATCTTGCAAGCTAATGATTATGTGGCATGTGTGTCCACCGTGTTGTCTCAAAGGGTTCTCACCTGTTGTTGGTATGGTCGACTCTAGTCTCCCTGTGTTGGTTCCACTGAGCCAACCCTTGATTATTTAGAGCCTAATTTTGATAAATTGAGCCAGTTATATCCCATCAGGTATCTTGTTGACTGTTATGAGTTGGTGGAATAATGTCGATAGTGGTTTTTATTATTGGCTCATATCTGTTGATAGATTTGATTACACAGTTATAATCGGAAATGATTATTGGTATATAGTCGCTGCATTATTTTATTGTGACAATTGAGTCAATAGCTCAACATGGTTTAAGTGGTTGATTAGAGAATTTGTAAAAGGGAATGATAATGGGCATACAATTGTTGCCTCCTTGTGTTGTAATAGTTGGATTTTTAACTCATCATTATTGTATGGTTTGATATGAACAGTCACATAAATGCTTCTTTGTGTTATGCATTGGTCTGTATGTTTTCTACAACATGGTATAAATTGAAATGATGGTTGTTGTTACTATTTGTTTTAATTGCCCAATCAGGATTATTGTGATTTGAAGTGTTGATGATTGTGGCTTGACTGTCCATTGTGTATGATTTATGGATATCGTGCATTGCATCATCTTATTGCACCATCAGAGATGGGAACGAGGTTTTTAGTGGTATGGTTTCTTTGCAATTTAATTGTTAAATTGGTTGAAGGAATGGAATCAGGCACGTTTTAAAAGAGTTTGTGTTTGTGTTTGATTTGAGGAATTAATTTATGGATAGTGGTTAATGTTTTGATACTGAACAAAGTTGAAACAAATGACTGTGTGTTCATTGGAATTTTGTTTCAAATATAAAATGGAAGAAATGAGAGGGAACATAATTCTTTTACAGGATGTTTGAAAAGCATATTGATTCTGAGTATGAAGACACTATGTTAATAAAAAGTGTTGAATATTTAAATGTGGACAGTGAACAAGTGTTAACACACAATAATTGTTTAATCAATCACAACAATTGTTTAGTTGGTGTTGGATTGTTTGCATTAAATACATAATTGTTTTATGGATTACTTAATTAATTTTACGAACAATATTCACTCTTCTCCCTACCATTATTTCACTTTTCGCACATTACAATCCCCTCACCTTCCCATATTCATTATCCACCCCCTATTCCTAAATTTAATTACAATTAAGAGAGATTTTTTATTAGGACAGTTTAAAATATTGCACAGGGATGGATTAGAATGATATATTCTGCAGTTTACATTACAATTGATTGTTTATCATCTGTGAGAAGTAATCATGATCTTTTCCCCCTCATTTTAACATTTTTTTCTCAATACAACCCCTCGTATATCCCAGAATCTTTGTTCACCCCTTTCTCATTGACAACTATTAAACAATTTGTATGGATTAGATTACATGAGTCTGATATGTTGCTGAGCCAAATTTTATTTCATATTTTAAAAGAGTTGTCATGTATGGTTGTTAAAGAAACTATTTTCTAATCAATTATGCATACAAGAATGAACCTTTTTAGCAGAGGTGGCCATGGCAGAGGTAACCAAGGAAGAGGTAATTGGAACAGGGGCCCTAGAAGACCAATATTCTCTATACACTTTGATGCAGACTTGCAAGAGTTAGGCCAGCTATTTCAAGCTGGGTTTTTTAACTAGATTGGGCAAGGATTGGTCCAAACTAGGCTCGAAAGGCCTCCCTTCCAAGCCCCAAAGGTCCCTAGTATTCCCATGCCTCCTCATGTCTCACTATAGCTTGAAGTTCCTGAAAATGACGGATGGCAAGAGATTTTCCACCCAACAGTCTCCCAACATTGTGGGTGGCCTAACTTGTAATTACCTGCTCCCCTGCCTATCAATCAAATTGTCCATGATGCCCCTGTCCACTCACCAATTCAGTCTTCCCATGCGAGTAAAAGGTTGAAAATTGAGGCCCACCATGCCCCACACAAAGGAAAATCCACTGTTTCCCCTTCCTCACCCTCCAATGACTTTGATAAATTTGTGTAATCTCGCATGCATTTGAGGGATGCTTGTTCTCATGTGATCGGCGAGATTAGGCCTAAAGGCTCCACATAGCCTAAGGAAAATTCAGAGAGATCTAAAGGTGACATCAACAACAAAGGAAAGATTGCCTCTCAGAGTGGAAAATATGGATTTTATTTATTTATTTATTTATTAATTTAAGATAACAGTTGAATTTTGAAATTTTGGACAACACACTATTTTTGGATATATGGGTAATATATTTTGGTAATAATTTCAATTATCATTGAGATAAATTTTCAAATACGAATGTGATGATGGGAGTCACAAGGAGGGATGTTTTGTTTGATTAAATAGTTGTGTTATGATTGTTAAAATCTAAAGGGAGTTACAAGGGGTCCCACCTACTAGTTATTATTTATTTTAAAACCCTTATTATGATTTATTACTTCCCCCCTTAACTAAAAAGTTGGTTGAGTTTTAGTTAACTTAATTAAGGAAGTAGTTCAACTACTTCAACCAATTCTAATTGCTTAAAGGAAAAAGGAAAGGGAGGAACAAGGGAGAATAGAAGGAGAAGCATACTAAGGTTTTGGTCTTTGAGTTTTTGTTGAGATAATTCACTTTTCATTCATTTCTAAATTCATTAGAAGCCTAATTCTTTTTTTATGATAGTAGGGTCCTATTGTAGACAACAAGATTCAGGGTTGAATTACATCATTTAGACACTTGTTTTCCAGAGGTGTTGATCTATCTTTGATAGTCTGTGTAGACTTGTTTGTTTGTGAATTAGATTTCACGACTGACAAAGGATATTGTGCAGAGTCGAGTGGGCAACGATCTATGGCAAGTTGATCCATCTTTTAAAGTTCAGTTTTGATTTTCTGTCAGAAGTCCTTTTGTATGTTTCATCAGGGACGTCTAATTTTGACTTTGGTCCAAAACTTCCTCAGGAAATTTTGTAAAGAGAATAATTCTTTGATGAATTGGAATGAAATAAAGGATTTATTTATGTCTCATCTATTTTGATTGTTGACTTGGTGTCTTTACTTCTGTCTCTATGTTTATTTTAACATATGATATGTTCAAAAAATTACATAAATAATGATTTTTTCAGCAAGCTTTTACTTATAAAAAAACAACCTAAGCACTTGTAAACAATACTTGTGAATTAGGATATCAATTTTGATGGCTATAAACATAGGGTTATATTCCCGTCTATCTTGCTTTAGCAAATAAGGATCTAAAAATGTTTGAGTAAGATCATTTCATATCTTTTCCTCAACATTTATTTGGTGACCATACTGGGGAGATCTTCAATGTCTCTCTGGTTAATTTTCATGCTTGATTAGCATCGAAAACTTCTATTTTTTCTGATATTGATTCTTTGACTGTTTTATTTCTTAATGATTGTTCCTATTGCAAGGCAACCCAATATTGAGCCGTGTCTTCAAGATTAGGCCAACATTGTTTTGAATTTGTTCAACACCATTTTAGACACTGCCAATACTCGTGCTGAGCTTAATCATTCATGGAAAAAAAATGAACGAGATATTAGTGCCCAAGAACGTTGGGAAGCTAGACGTAGACAACCTAGAAATCAGCAGTAACCTTCTTGTTCCTTCAATTTTGGCCTTACTTTCATGTTCTTAGACTCTCGTGTTTCTAGAAGAAGAAAAGGCTTATCACCTGAAATTAATCCTATTGTTGAAATATGAAGAAGGAATGTTGTGTTATCAACCCAACAAAGTGCTCTAAGGAGAAATTTGTCTGATTCATCCAGTTCATCTTTCTCTCCCTCGCCTATCATCCACAAGATGGCATATAGTGGTGGCTCTGGTGGCACTTGAAGTGCTTCCTCCTCTCAATCTTTAGATTCATCAGTGATTGGTAGCTTATATAGCCACCATATTCCTATCCAATCTACCATAAATCCCACCAAAGTCATTAAAAGGTATGAGATTTTTTATTTTGAAGAAGACACCACAACCACACTATGGCATGTGTCCTCTCCTCTTAACCTAGAAACTGCTACTCGTCCACTACCTAAATTCAAAGCGCATCTCCCTAGGTTTTTGGGAAATAACACTATCACTACAAACGAACACCTGGTGGCATTTTCTAATGCTTGTCACAACATAGGAGCCAATGAAAACGATACTTGCATGCACTTATTCGTCAATTCCTTGGAACAAGGAAAGGTTGCGGTCGATTTCTTTGACCTTCCTCCTAAGATGATGTCTACTTGGGAGGAGTTAGTTTATTGGTTCAGATCCACCTATGGGAAATCCAAAAGCCCAACTAAGAATTTATGGGAGTACAATAACATCACCTATAAGGATGGTGAGTCCATCAATTCCTTCAACTTGTGTTTCTATCGGCCCTTGACCAAGTTTTAGAGAAACTTGGTCATGTTTGACCATTTTTGGGACTTCGACAGGTTGGTCGAAGGCCGAGTGCAATTCGAAGTGGAGATCATGGGATCTTGGCCCCTTTTTAGGGCAGTTTTGGGATTAGGGTTTATGTAATAGGTATGGGATGTCAGCCCATGGATTTACCCATGTTTAGGCCCATTTTGTAATGTATAAATAGAATGCTAGGCGATGTAAGAGGAGTCAGTGTGCTAAGTGAAGAGACCTAGTAGAATAATCTTAGTGAAGAGCTAGAGTCTTTGTGCATACTATGTGTTAAGAACTTGCAGAACTAAGTGCAAGTGATTGTAAGAAGGCTTTGTGCTTAAACCTAACTCAGGGAAGCAAGATCTGGTGAGGTGCGTGCACATCTCCTGTCCTATGAAGAGTGGGTATTTTGGGCTATGTTCTTGCAGAAGATTGACAGAAGATAATAAAGAAAAGAATAGTTGGTGGACGTAGCCCCACACTGGGGTGAACCACGTATATCATGTGTTATGTTTTCTTTTTGCATTATGGTTGTTATATTGTTCATATGATTTATGCTTAGTGTAGTAATGAATGTTTAGATTAATCTTCTATGATAGATTAAGTTCTTAGTGATGTGAATGAATGCTAGATCTGATCTCTTTCCATATGCTAAGTGCTTAGATGTGTTATATCTGGTTGAATACTACGTTGTGTTGTACTTAGGGTTTGGATCTGCGATATGAATAAGGGTTAATTATTGATGAATGATAGTTGCTAAGTTCTTTGTTAGAGTGGTGTAATCACATATCTGTGTCCTAGCTAGGTTACAGACATTTGAGTCTTGCAACCACCCCTGCCTCTACCTCGGGTGAGACTTCATCTGCTTCGTAGAAGTTGCCGAAAGAGACAATAGTTAGAGTTTTTTTGGTGCGTTGTTGAAGTGTTGAACCCTAGGTCTACCCCTGTGTCAACAAATGGTTCTTTTGTCGGGACCTGAAACCATGATTTTTGGGAACTGAAGAAAAGAAAGCTCTGTGCGTAGATCTGCTACTTTAGTGCATAGTATTCTACTTGAATTTCAAATCTCTGTGCTAAGAAGAGAAGTCTGATCTGAATAAAAGAGGTAAGATCTTGACACTTTATGCTCTGAGAAACATAAGATAAGAGAAAAAATTTGTTTCGAAAGAATGAATCTAGGTATGTTTGATAAAAAAATTCCTAGTCTAAAAACTAGGGTACAACTAGAAGAAAGAAGATTTGATATGAGTAGATCTGATAGGACTAATGAAAGATATGTTATTCCTATGCATAGAAAGAATGTTTGGACTAACAAATGGATGCAGGATCCTCGAAAGAATTTTTTTCAGGTTAGTTACTATGATCCCAGTGCGCAGTACATGAAAAGTTGGGGATCATTTAAAAGAAAGAGAGGATTAACTCTTTTCTATAGTTGCAAAAGACCGATACATCTTGCTAAGGAATGCCCTAGTAGAGGTCCTAGTTGTCTTTGATGTAAATCTATGGACCATGAATTTTTGGATTTCCCTAGAATGATTGCTAACATTGAAAAGATGAATATGAGACAAGAAAACCTTGAGGAAGATCAAGAGACTAAGAACCAAAAAGAATCAGAGATTGTATTACTACAGATGAAAGAATCCTTGAACGATCACAGACACATAAACTTATTAGAGGTCTTAAAAGAGAAAGAGTACATAGAAACAAGAATAGGAGACTTCGACATAGACTGTGTCCTGGATGAGGAAACACAGGTGAATATCATGACAGAAAGAACTTGGGATATTTTGGGAAAGCCTTCTATGGTACCTTCATTAGGAGGAATAGGATTATTTAGAGGAAAGATGATAACCCTATGTGGAAGACTTACCCAGAAATCTATGAGTTCTCATGGCACTTCGACAGAAGAATAATTTGAGATCGTTAAATTTGTTGAGAACAATGCCCCATTTGCTATATTGCTAGGAAAAACCTGGATTGAGAAAGATCAGATACGAAGGAAACAAGAAGAGGAGGATATAGAACAGAAAAAGAAAGAACTAAGAGATTTCATGGCTAGGAGAATGGCGCACTTGCTGGAAGAACAAGAGAACCAGTCGAAGCTACTAAGGACCAAAGATATGGATGTCGAAGTTGAAAGGACATAGAAATACTGGAGACATATGTTTGTACAAGAGAGTAGAGCACCTACCCCAGAAAGAGAAGAAGTAGTACTCTCATAACCCTTGAAAGACCCTCCACAATGCGAAGCTACTATGCCAAGAAGAGATAAGAACAATAATGGACAGTGGAAACCAGTGATTTAGATCATAGGAAAGAAGGCTAGAAATCTTAGTAAGAAGAGAGCAAAGTTAGAAAAATTAAAAGAAGTTCCTGAGAATATTTCGCAAAAGGAAGGTTTCCAGAACTTGAACTTCACCAAAATATTAGTACAACACATATTGACACTTCACCATGATGAAGCAATATGACCGTTGGAAGCATTATGAACATTAGAACAATGCTGTAGAACAACTAGAAACACAATTATTGCCAGAACGTTTGCCTTTGGACCGTTGGGACCGCATCATAACGGATGGAACTACATTGATTGAGGCGTTCATGCCCATTGGAAGAGTCTGTTACGATAATATCTATTTATCCCATCGAGCGTTGCATCGAGAACACTTTTTCCAATTGTGATTATCTAAGCCCACAAAAAACTAGTTGATTTCACGCAGTGATCATTGAGACGTTGCCATCCATTCTGTTACATTGAGTATTGTTCACCAACTTGAGATATCCTATCTTGAGTGTGCATGTTGAACGTAATTAGCGTAGTAGAAAAATTCATCGAAGAGATTCTAATAGACCTCATGGCTGAGAAGGTGATGTTCGCAGGCATCCAAGCCTCATTGATGAGAGGAGTGCAAGCCTCCCCATCGATTCCTCACGGATCTGGACCATCCCGAGCTACGACTGAGAAAAGAACCAAGCATTGTGATGGCTTGTCGAATGCAAATCTAATCCCATCCATCTTACCTGACTACATCCCAACCTTGGTCGGTGTGGTGAGTTGTGACAGTGTCTCGAGGGACTTCAACTACACAGTAATCACTGCGTACCTCCTGAAGGGAATATAAGCAGTCAGACCATAGTTGGAGAGGATTCCAACCTTGAATATCAGTGACTATAACCTAGGAGACCACAAGAGTTATGGCATGCTCGCACCTCACAAATATTTGACCAAAACCAAGGGGAATAATTCGAATATCATCCCCCACTTGTGGAATATGTACATCGTGAGGTCCACTATCTTGAACGTGATGGAGATACCACACTTTGAAAGACATCAAGAGGTTTATGCGTGCGTTAAGCTTCTATTGTCGTGCTTCCATGGTGTTTATCTATGGTTGGATAGGCGTATCACTGTCGATCTGGCACTAATCCATAGGATCACTATAATAACCATGCAAGGACCAGACCCACAAGACTTTTATCCAGGGAAGGTTGCAGATTGCACCCTGTCACAGAAGATTAAAGACAACTATGGCGATGTCAAGAAGGGGAAGCGAGGCTACAAGGTATCCTCCATCCATAATGGTGTAGTGTGCCTAGCCTTCCAGTTGATCATTGGTAAGATAGTAAGAAAGAACAAACCCACGTAGGTCACGGGGTTCATTGTTGACCTTGTAGGAAAATGCATGGAAGGATTACAAATGAATTGGGTGAGTTACATCGTCAACCAATTAGAACAGGACTTCCGCAAAGCTCAGGATCGGAGCTATGAGTTCCACTTTAGTTGGCTATTGATCCTCATCATGTTTATTTATTGGGAGATGCCAGAAGGAGCGACCTTCCTTGACATTGAGTCGTTCGAGCCACTAGTTGTGAAGTTCACCACACTCTGGTATTCGAGCAATATGGGGAAATAATGACAGTCAAATGTAGTGTTCCATACCTACTACCTGCAGTTAATGAGGGCTATTTAGTCTTTCCCTATAATGACGTCGAACACCCTCAACAAGTTCAGACCAGTTGTGAATTTTCATGCAGATAGGCATTTTATATATATTATTGTGCACAGAGATGAACATAAATAAGAACTTCAGTCCTATTACAAGCTCACCGAGGAGGACATGGAGGAAATCACCAAGGAGTGGCCTAAAGAACTAGTACTAGTTAACCACGTGGAACTGTTTGACCCCGACCTCATTGGAAGTCCAGTAGTTACTCACGAAGAGTATGATGCACCCAACAATAGCAGGAAAACAAAGAAGGAAGATGTACAGGAAATACACATCACATCAGAGGAGACTACATCAGATTCACCTAGCAGAGGAGGAGATGACGAAGTGAACAAAGAAGAGAAATAAGGGTAACAAGACAAGCAAAAGAAGGATGAAGTAACACTGCCTAGGATCCCCCTTGAAGAGGAAGAGACATCCAAGAAAATAAAGGTTTCCCCAATAAAACCTACATTGTGGAAGAATTGCAAAGCTAGTAAGCCAAAGATGTAGACTGTGCTCATGGTCGATGACTTTGACTTCATTATCGCAGTTGTATCAGACACCTTGGAAGATATTTTGTAGAGAAATGAAGAAAAACAAGAAACCATGTATGAAAGAATTGAAGAAGAACTAAGAGGAGTACAACAAGCCCTTCACTCCAGCTACGTAGTGTCCACCACGACCCCGCCATCAGAAGTAATAATGTTGGAAGATGAGCCTGCCCAACTCTGTAGAATAGTTTATGTGACCGAAGATCACCTTCGTCGCGTGCAGGAAGAAAAATAACATGCCACAGTGGCCCTAAAGGAAGCACAAGAGGAAGTCATAGAGCAACTCCGAGTTGTGAAACAAGAGAAGGATGACCTTCAAATCAATTTCAAAGAGGATATAGTGTAGATCCAAAAAGAGAAAAAATAGTTGCTCACAGAGTAGGTTGGAGTTAAAGAAGTAGTCAACAGAGCACTTCGCTCTGTGACAGGCTTAGAACAGATAGAAGAAGACCCAATGGAGAGTCAAGTAATGAAGCTTGCTGCAACCATCCAACAACTTCAACAGAGAGTAGCAGAATTGGAGTTACAAGCAGTACCAAGCACTCCACAAGAAGTGCGAGACCAGCGAGAAGAAACTGCCCGAAGCGCAGTCCATAGAATCAAGGCATTAGACTTGGAATGTAAACAACTTAGAAGTTGAAGTGCGCAGGATTATGAGAGCCTTATTGAGGACCCTGAACTAAATACACTGGAGTCATAACTCTAGGAAGCAAAGCAACAAGAAGCAACAATACATGTGCAGTTGAAGCCATTGTTAGCAGTCGAGCGAATGAAAAGATCCCAAGAACAATGCACAGCTCAACAATAGGTTCATGCCATACATAGAAAAGTCATGGAAGTGACTCAGAAGCTCCAGCCAGTCCAGGATGCAGTTTTCTTTCTTTTTGAGGAGATTGAAGGACAAGGAGCATAGCTAGAACAAGCAGTCACTACAATCGAACAATGGTTGGAAGGACCTGTGACTGAGGTAGTTATTCAGGAGTTCATCGAGTAGAAGGCCTTGGAAAAGAAGTAGGTCGAAGCAGGTCGAGCCAAGCTTGAGTTGTTTGAGGTAGAGTTACCCAAAGCAGAGTGACTCAGAACGAGTCACAGGTGAGTGTTGGGGGCATGGTTTCCCTTGACCAAGGTTTGGAGAACCTTGGTCATGTTTGACCATTTTTGGGACTTCGACAGGCTGGTCGAAGCGGAGATTGCGGGATCATGGCCCCTTTTTAGGGAAATTTTTGGATTAGGATTTATGTAACGGGTATGGGATGCCAGCCCATGGGTTTACACATGTTTAGGACCATTTTGTAATGTATAAATATAAATCTAGGCGATGTAAGAGGAGTCAGTGTGCTAAGTGAAGAGACCTAGTAGAATCGGCTTAGTGTGAAGCTAGAGGCTTTGTGCATACTGTGTGTTAATAACTTGCAGAGCTAAGTGCAAGTGATTTTAAGAAGGCTATGTGCTTAAACCTAACTCAGGGAAGGAGGATCTGGCAAGGTGCGTGCAGATCTCTTGTCCTATGTGGAGTGGGGTTTTTGGGCTTTATGCTTGTATAAGATTGACAGAAGATAATAAAGAAAAGAACAATTGGTGGATGTAGCCCCACACTCGGGTGAACCAAGTATATCCTGTGTTATGGTCACTTTGTGCGTTATGGTTGTTATATTGTTCATATGATTTAAGATTAGTGCAGTAATAAATGTTTAGATGAATCTGGTATGATAGATTAAGTGCTTAGTGATGTGAATGAATGCTAGATCTGATCTCTTTTCATATGCTAAGTGCTTAGATGTGTTAGATCTGGTTGAATACTGCATTATGTTGTAATTAGGGTTTGGATCTGCTATGTGGATAAGGGTTAATTACTGATGAATGATAACTGTTAAGTGCTTTGTTAGAGTGGTGTAATCACAGATCTATGTCCAAGCTAGGTTGCAGACATTTGAGTCCTGCAACCACCCTTGCCTCTACCTCGGGTGAGACTTCATTTGCTTCACAGATGTTGCTGAAAGGGCCGATAGTTAGGGTTTTGTTGGTGCGTTGTTGAAGCGTTGAACCCTGGGTTTTCCCCTGTGCCAATAGTTTCACTAAGTTATAGAATCAAATCCCTGAACTCATCACATCTCAGAACCAAGCTACTTTCATGCATTACTACAATGCATTACCTTCCCCCTACTGTCATAGGCTTGAGGAAAAATCCATTGATAACCTCAGTTTAGCTCTGCATACTTGTTTAGAGTATGAAGAAAAGCTCGAAAGAACAAGTCTTCCCCAGGGAGAATCAGTAAAACAGAAAGACATATCCTCCTTCTTACAGCTAGTACAAGATATGAATAATCGTATGATAGCATATGAGTGAAAGGGAATTATCTCCCCTCCCACCCCTAGAGTGTCATCCTCTTCTGCACCCCCCTTTAGAAATCCAATTGAAAATAATTTTCAGCCTAAAGCTATATTGCCTCGAAGTTGGTGTAAATTTTGAGAGGAACACCATGAGGAAGCCACATGTGAGGTAAGGAAGAGTGCCACAGATAATATCTTGGGTAAAAGACCAAAAAATACCATCGTTGTCCTAGATTTTACGGAGCCAGAAGATGTCATGATCATCAATACTAGGAACAGATCCTACACTCCCAAAGGTAAATATGATCCTCCCCGCAATTATTCTAGCCCGAGCTCATCATCACCGGCTGCTATGGTTTAGGTTCCTAAGGTTCCTGACAGTCAAGGAACAACTTCCCCTCTCCCCTCCTCCAAATACAATATTCTAAATCATTTGGCCAACATCAAAGTAGATGAAACCCTTCTGGACATGGTTGTCATCCATGAACAACAGAGGCATCTAAAACAATCCATGGAAGGAAAGGCTTCCATTGTAACCAAACTCTCTGAAGAGGTGAATGAAGAGGATTCGTCTGTAAATAAAGTAGGTTTACATAAATTTAGATACCCTGTAAAAAATCCCCCTTTTTATATTTATGTAAAGATTATGGATAAGATCACCCATTGTTGCCTCATTGATGGTGGTTTGGGCCCAAGTGTGATGTCGAATATTATTATGGAAGATCTAGGCTTGTATTGTACAAATGAAAATGCCAGAAGAATGTTCTCTTATTATAGTCTACAACAAACAACCATAGGTGAGATTAAAGATGTGACCATAGTTTTGTGTGCACACCTTGAAATAAGGACAACCCTTAGCATTCAGGTAATTGACATGCCAGTAAGCAATTACTCAATCATCTTGGGAAGATTTTGGAAAGATTTGAGAAGTGGATACCTCTCACTTGACGGGACACATTTATCCGTTCCTTGGAATGGTAAGAACATTATATTCCTTAGAGAGGGAAGAATTTCACCTTACATAGAGAGTGTCCCACAACCTAATGTAAACTATATCGAAGAGGACCTAGGAGTGTATTCCATATTTTTTGAGGAGGATAACATTCCTTTGGAACAAATTGATTTAGATGATGGTATGACGCACATGCACTTTGATGGTTCATGCTCTAGTGAAGGTAATAGAGCTAGCATTATCTTGATTTATCATGTAGGAAAAATCCATAACCTTTTTTATAGGTTGGAGTTTGGTTTCACAAACAATGTCACTTAATTCGAAGCTTTATTGTTAGGCATCGAAAATACCTATAATCTCGGTTGTGGTCACCTTTCAGTTTTTGGAGATTCTGAGCTTGTTGTGAACCTTGTATGTAAGATTTACTCTCCTAGAAACAAGTTGATGAAACAATACACCCAAACTATTTGGGCACTTATCTCGAACCTATTATCTTTCAACATCATTCATGTTAAGAGGGAATTGAACTCGATGGATGATCGGTTAGCTATTTTTGCAGCCTCTCCTAATCGATGACTTTTTTCACATAGAACTGATTCCACTTTTCAATCTCTATATCGTCCACATATCCCTGACAATATAGAATCTTGGCAGGTCTTCCCTAGAAATGGCAGCATATGTTGTTTCATTCAAAATGAACCTTATAATCTCAAGTAAATTATATCCATATATGATAACAAGATTCCTAAAGGCTTGACTCCTCTAGAGAGTTCATTTTCATCAAGTGATGTAGGCCAAAAAGAGAAACAAGAAGAAGAGGATTCGAAAAGGAAGGTGGGTGAAACCATCTCCTTGAACATTGGGACACCCGAATCTCCAAAGAATGTTAAAATAGGCGCCCAATGTTCCAATGAAGAGAAAATGAAGTTTTCCAAGCTACTTGGTGAATTTCAAGATGTTTTTGCTTGGTCTTATGAGGATCTTCGTGGTTTTGATCCTGTACTTATACAACATGCCATCCCCATAAAAGAAGGCATAAAACCAGTTAGCAAAAAAACAAAGACCTATCAACCCTGCACTAGAGGAAACTATTCGAAAGGAGTTGGAAAAACTATTGAAGGCTGGGATCATCTTTCTGGTCAAATATTTTGAATGGGTTTCTAATTTGGTTCCTGTTCGAAAATTGACTGGCCAGATCAGATTATGCATCGATTTTTGCGCATTAAATCAGGCCAATATAAAAGATCACTTTCCTCTCCCTAACATGGAAATGATTTTGCAGCAAGTTGCAGGGTCACAAATGATATCCTTATTTGATGGTTTTTCCAATTATAATCAAATCAAGGTAAAAAGGGAAGATAAATATAAAACCACCTTTATTCTTTGTTGGGGTACCTTTTCTTATGAACATATGCCTTTTGGTTTATCTAATGCAGGTGCCACTTTTCAAAGAGCTATGAAAATATATTTCAATGATTTGATCGGCAAGATCATCAAGATCTACCTTGATGACTTAACTATTTTAAAATTTGATCAGATCATTTTGGTCATATGATCCCAGTCCACCACACTTTATGATCTGATCCCTAATGCTCCTCGTCCATCGAACGATCCAACACAACCTGCTCTAGAACCAAGTTTCGTTTCAGACACCAAAAATACTTCCACTCCTTCTCAAACCTCTGAGGTGAATGCAGTCAAATCCACTTCATCTCAGCAACCAGGAGGTAAGAAGAAAAACAAGGGTAAATCCAAGAAATCTTCTAACGAGCAGGAAAATCCAAATATTGATGATACTCAACCGAATAGGAAGGCTAAGTTTCCTTCCATTATCTATGAGGAAAACCACTACATAAAAGACAACCTTCATCGTGAGGTTGTTGCTAAATTTTTTAAGAGTACCTCCCAACCAATTCAACAACAACATCTACTTGCACAAAATCCTACCCCTCTGCAAGAGGGAAAAACAAGTCATTCCCACCATGGGGATGATTCCACAAGCACCTCTGAGGTGTACATGTTTAATAACGTTATTGTAACGACTCAACAAAATTCTTATGAAACTCCTCCAGGTGATGAGACTAATGGAAAGGCTATCGATAAAACCCCCCTCCATTCGAATATGATTACATTTAATCTAGACTATTTCAAGGAGAGACTCTCACACCACCTAACATTTCAAATTCAAATTTTGGCTGGTGGAAAGAACATCCATCGCATTGTTTTGGATGAGGGAACCTCCACCTATGTCATTTATTTTCCTTGTTGAAGAGCCCTTGGTTCTCCTAAACCTACCTTGTCTCCTACCACCTTGAAAGCATTTGATGGACATGGTTTCCAACCTCACAGATTCTTGCAATATTTTGTTGTGACATTGAAGGGTAAAACTATGTCGGTCGATATTGAAGTGGTTCATGCACCCTGAGATAACAATTTTATACTTGGTCGTAATTGGTTCTATGCGATGATTGCCACTGCATCTTCGGTGTTTCGTATTTTATGATTTCCCCATCAAGTAAAAATTGTCATTATTGACCAACTCGACTATACAACTCCAAATCACCATAATGCTACAATGAATAATCTCCCTTTTCTAAGACAATCTAGTCTTGAGAGTGTAGGAGTAGGTCTTCTTAAGGATTCCTCACCCATAGGAGTTTTTCCTTTACCTGCTCCTGCCACCCCGTAAGTTTCCATGTTAAATACGATTTTGACTGAGTTGTGACGATTCCTAGAATCATATGATCCTTTGGTAGTATCTGGTCTTAATGAGCACTAGTTATTTTCTTGTCTCAAGCTCGTTAAAAAATGAAACAGATTCCTACGAGCATAGTTCATTGTCTCCATCAAGCTTGTTAAAAAATGAAATAGACCCTCTTCCATTAGAATCAAGTCTCACTCTAGATCGAATACATGAACCTTCTTTTTCTCCACCTAGTGAAAATGTTCCTATTAGTAACCAGACGTCTAAATGAGGAAATAATAAGAGTCAT
>JASDQU010243856.1:34940-50357 GCA_032191745.1 Picea mariana
GAAAAGACAGTTTTTCCTATTGCTTTACTGCCAAATTGAAATGAAAATATATTGGTGTTGTGGGACAAACATGGAATAAACTCTAAACGAAGGCTATATGAAAAGTGTAGCTCGTAAAACTGAAATTACAAAATTAATGTCACGATTACAACCTATATGTTTTGGTTAGTTACATCAAGAAATAGAAAAACTGGTCTTTTCATATAAAAACGTATGGTTGAAAGCTCAATGGAGTTAAAGAAGTTCTTTTCATTTTAGTCAATTAATCTCAATTATTAACTTTTCCCAAAACATGGGATGGTCTGATGTTGTGATGATCCGTTACAGGATCTTCCAGCCGAGAATAGAGGTGATGCAGTAAAGAGCATGGTGTACGAAGCAAAGCTTAGACTTCAAGATCCTATCCATGGTTCTTTAGGAGTTATCAATGATTTAAAGAAAGACGTAGCTGAGCTGCAATCCCAATTGGATTCTACAAAAAAATATGTAGAGGAGCTGAAATCCCAATTGGCTTCTCCAGAACAAAAACTAGGAGATCTCAGCTCCTCTACAGAAAAGAAGGCAGAGGAGCTGAAATCCCAATTGGCTTCTACAGAACAAAAACTAGGAGATTTCAGCTCCCCTACAGAAAAAAAAGTAGAGCTGCTGAAATTTCTCTAACATTAATCGCCAACGGGCTAACTTTTAACGCTCATTACAGGAGGTCATGGACGTTGGGGTTCCTCTTTTTATGATGTGTCAGTGCAAGAGAGTGAAGACATGCATGTTAATGAGCTATGGGAGCCACTCTGGACATAAACGATTCAATATCGGTAGCTGTATATGAATCACAGCAAACTTGCGATGCTTCTTCCTCTTCCCTCTTTCGTTCTGCAATAAGTATGTAAAAATAAATATCTTCTATCGAATGCAATAATATGATTATGTTAAGACGTATTATTAACATGGAGAGAAATTATCATGTCATCTGAATTTCGACCAATACCTTTGTCTCTCCTCCTCATCCTGAAGTGCATATAATCAAGAATTGTTTTTACCTTGATGTGCATTACTTTTAATATAATCAAGAATTTCAACCAATACCTTTGTCATATAATCAAGAATTGTTGTTAATATAATCAAAATTTCAACCAATACCTTTGGCATATAATCAAGAATTGTTGTTAATATAATCAAGAATTTCAGCCAATACCTTTGGCATATAATCAAGAATTGTTGTTAATATAATCAAGAATTGTTTTTAGCTTGAGGTGCATTACTTTTAATATGTTTCAGATATCGTTTATCATCTTAATTTTCTCCATTTTGTAATTTTCAGAAGCCTTCGTAGGTAAGAAATTATGAAAGAAACCTTGTGTTTATTGTGAGAAGATGGGTTAGCGAAAACTGTAGTGCTTTAAGAAGTTATTGATCTTTACAACAACCAGAATTTTTGACAAGTCACACTCATTCTTGGAATGACTATTCTATTCCCAATTACGCATACATGGATGATGCCAAAATTTACATTCCTGATAATTCTACTCTTTAATTGGTTGACACAAGAGGACTATTAATACTCGAATGGAGCTAATCAACAATATTTAGCAAACTAGTCCTATTCCATATTACTATTACTTACACAAGGAAGCAAGTTTAACATGCTTCAGATTATTCGAGATTACTTCAGTAAGGAAGAAAGTGTATATTTTGCGGAGTTAAAAATATTTACAACAACATATACAAAACTAAAATTTTGGAAGGTTAAAGTGTACGATGATAATGCCAACATTACAGGTTATAGGCATGACTTATTGACGCAGACCCCCAAACCCGTAGGTCCAAGGTCCTCACAGGATCGCTCTAATCTGCCCTTTGAATCTAATTGACTCTTTGGTTTCCCCTTGGAAAATACCCTTCACACACAACAGTGTATCCACAAGTCCTTGTGGGTATGTCGGCGTGATCAAACACGAAACATCAACCGAAATCTCCTGACCCGAAATAGGATCACGCCCTTCGCAAGTTCGGGACTTCGTGTTTCGCATTTCGCGATTCGTGTTGTTGACGGTTCTTATCTCTACAACTTCCAAAACCTGAATTGCCGAACCTCGATGCACTCGGCAAAGGTTGACTTTTCAATGGGCTTCTCACTTCATCGGGATTTCGGACTTCACGATTTCTCTTTCTGAGTTTCTCGATTCTTCAACTGTCGAAACCTGAATATCGATTCGTCGAAAATCTTTACCTCACCTTTCTCCACGCTATATCGCGTTTCACGATTTCGGGAATCTCGAAACAAAGACCTCAACTTCCCGTCTTCCAAAATGCCGAAATGCCAATTCTGACACGTTATCAAATGTTGGCCCCACAATGGGACTTTCCGTCTTTTCAGAATTTCGCACTTCGCGATTTCGTGAATCTTGATGCCAAGCTCTCGGTTCTCCAACCCAAGAAACCCCGAAAATAGTCCATGGAGTTTGACTCCACTTGGTGACAAGTGCGCCACCTGTCACTCTTCGTCGTTCTCTAACTCTGACGCTAATTCTTCTGCCCCTTCAAACCTCCGAACCTCAAAATAAGAGTTCACGGGTGATCCAACAGTCCTCGTCAGCTTGGATCCAACGACCCTATTTCTCTTGAGCTTATGCTTTGAAAAAGCATTTGCTGTAACTCCCCTTGCTCCTCTACAAGATCTAACGACTCTCGGGACTTTGCGAATTCTCCACAGAGAATTCGGACCATCCATTCCTTCCTTAACAACTTCTACGAAGTGAACAAGATATTCCTTCGTCGGGACTTACCCACCTGCAAGCAACTTCGCTTCGCCGCACTTTGGATACTTCAAAGGCACTAACCCTCCTGAGCTTCCTTCGCGACTCGAGTCTCCAAAGGACTTCTCTGCGCACTCCTTGCGACAACCTTCAAATACTTCCGGGTATTTGATTCTCTCAACTCTATGCACTTTTCTGCAACAGTAGTCCTTCAAATCTCTCCTTGGTTGATAAGTTATTCAACTTTCAACTGGCCTACACACACCTTACATGGCCCCTGTGTCTCACCTGCACTTCTATGGGAATGAGAGCAACGATATCTCTCCTGAGATTTCAGAGATAAATTCTGAACCTTCGTCAACGCACTCCTTGCGGATGATTTCACTGCACTCCTTGGATGAACTTCTCACTTAGGAAGAGAAACAATTGAAACGCATTTTCTCTCTTTCAGACTTCAAACATTCAACATGAAATCATACATTTACACAATATTAAATCAAATGCATAACAGAGAGAATAAACAACCATAAGCATACCTTTCAGTATGTATAAACATAAAGCATCATAACACCATGAATCTGAATCAAAGCTTCACATATTAATTCAGAACTTCTTTACATAGGTTCTTCTTCTCAACTTTCTGCTACAACTCTCTCCTTCTACTCTATGCTCAATGATACAATTCTCTCTAATGTTACAATGATACAAAGGTGAGGGTGTCTATAGTTGTTTTCCCTCCTGTTCCTAAAACTGTCAAATATGGAATTTAAATCTACCTATTTTCATTAACTATGCATAAATGCCTCTACATTCTATAGATGAGAGCAAATTGCTCATGATCTATTTACAATATGCAAGTACACTTCCCTTTAACTATTACATTAATAATTCAAAAATATTTCAAAACGTGCATTGGTGGCCTTCCAGCTGTCTTCCGCCTCTGCCCTCGCTTGCTGCTGGTGATGGTCCTGCATCATACTGCCTCACTTGAAAATTTTCATGGACTCTTGTTCACGAGCTCTTGCACGGTCTGTCCATGCTTATGAATTTCTGCTTCATTTTCCCAACTGGCATCTTCAATTGGATGTTCCTTCCATTTGACCAAGTATTCAAAATACTCTTTTCGCCTGGTTCTCTTGCTGACTCTCTTTTCAGGTATACTTTCCATATGTGGTTTTTTAGCTACAGGCATTTTTTTAGTCCATTGAACCTCTATCTGTTCATTCTCTGCTCCTACTTTTCCAGCTTTGTAAGGGTACAAATTTGAGATGTTGAATATCGGTGAAATTTCGATCCCATCAGGTAACTCAATCTCATATGCATTTGCCCCAAATTTCTTCATGACTCTGTAGGGTCCAATCTTCTTCATCTTCAGTTTGTTATATGTTCCCCTTGGGAACCTTTCCCTTCTCAGATGTGTAAGAATCAGATCACCAACTTCAAATTGAAGTTCTCACCTGTGTTGATCTACTCTTTGCTTGTACTCTTGACTCGAATTTTGCAAACATTCCCTCACTTGGCTATGAAGTTCCTTCATTGCTTCTGAAAAATCTTCTGCACTAACACTTCTGAATTCATTCTATTCTGAATCTTTCAATTCAAAAAATCCCCTTGGCTGCATTCCATACACAATTTGGAATGGGCTCTACCCTGTGCTTCTATTGAGCAAATCATTATAAGAAAATTATGCCCATGGCAGAATGTGATCCCACTGACTATGGTGTTCAGTCACTAGGCTCCTTTGTAAATCTCCCAAGCTCCGGTTGACAACTTATGTTTGTCCATACGTCCGAGGATGATAAGATGATCTAAATGACAAATTTGTCCCCAGCTTCTTCCACAAAGTCCTCCAAAAATTTCCCACGAACTTGGTGTTTCGATCTGAAATTATACTTCTTGGAAAGCCATGAAGTCTGATGACTTCTTTGAAAAATAGGTTCACAATATGTGTTGCGTTGCTAGTTTTCTGACATGGTATAAAATGTGCCATCTTTGAAAATATGTCTACCACCACAAAGATTGAATCAAATCCTCTTTGCGTTCTTGGCAACCCCAACATAAAATCCATGCTCACTGCATCCCATGGCCTCTCAGGTATGGGTAATGGCTGGTATAACCCTGTGTTCTACCTTTTTCCCTTTGTGTGCTGATAAATTCTACATCTATCCACAAATGTTTTTACATCTATCCTCATCCCTGCCCAAAAATATGAGTCATTCAACTTTGAGAATGTTTTGTCATGACCAACGTGTCCGACCAATCCCTCACTATGTTTTTCTTTCAGCAGATTCTCCCTCATGGAGAATTTTGGAATACATAATTGATTTCCCCTGAATAATAATCCATTCTGGATCATATATTCGGTCCATTGGCTTTTGTCCCTGAGAACTGGATTCTTAGATGCCTCATATGCCTCTTTAAAATCTGGGTCAATTCTGTACATCTCCCTGAGGTTATCAAAACCCAATGTTTTGACTCTAAACTTCTGCATCAACAAACATTTCCTGCTCAAAGCATCAACAAATTTGTTAGTAGTTCCAGAAATATGATTAATTACAAAAGTAAAATTCTGCATGTATTCAATCCATTTTGCATGCTTCTGGTTCCACTTTTCCTATTGAGTCACGAATTGCAAAGCGTGATTATCACTGTACAAAACAAACTCTTTAGGGACCAAATAATGTCTCCATTTCTTCAACTCTTATATGACAACATAAAACTCCTTGTCATATGTTGAATATTTAATCTTTGCTTCATTCAACTTTTCGCTGAAGTATGCAACCGGCCTATCATCTTGGCTCAAGACCGCTCCAATTGCAAATCCACTAGCATCACACCTGACCTGAAACGTCTTACTAAAATCTGGCAACGCCGGAATTGGTTGTTCAGTAATCTTCTTCTTCAGTTGGTTGAAACTCTTCTCTGCTTTCTATGTCCAGTGAAAAGATTTGTGTCTTTTCTTCACCGTGTCCATCATTGGTGTGCTAATTCCATTGAAATTTCTGAAAAAGTTCCTGTAGAAACTAGCCAATCCATGAAAGCTTCTAACTTCAAATACATTTTTCGACAATGGACAATTCTTAATCGCCTCTACCTTATTCGGATCCATTCTCAGCTCATTTGTAGAGATAACAAAACCCAAATAAATGAGTTATGTCCTCATAAATGATGATTTCTTCACATTTATCAACAACTTCTCTTGTTGTAATCTTCTCATCACTGTAGCCAAATGCTTCAAGTGTTCTTCTTCTGTTCTACTGAAAATCAATATATCGTCAATATATACAATGACGATTTTCCTATGAAATCCTTCAGGACTTCATTCATCAATCTCATGAAAGTACTAGGCACATTTGTTAAGCCAAATGGCATAACAAACCACTCATACAACCCTTCATTCATCTTGAATGTTGTCTTCCATTCATCACCTTCTCTCATTTGGATTTGATGAAATCGCTTTTCAAATCAATCTTTGAAAATAATCTTTCTCCACTCAAGCAATCCATCAAATCATCCATCCTTGGAAAAGGAAATCTATATCTGATGGTAATCTTGTTGATTTCCCTTGAGTCTGTACACATCCTCCAGGATCCATCTTTATTTGGGCTGAGCACTGTTGGAACAACACATGGAATCAAGCTCTCTCTAACCAACCCTTTGTCCATTAAATATTCGACCTGTCTCTTGACCTCTTCATTCTCCTGCGACGTCAATATGTACGCTGCTTTGTTTGGTAAACTAGCTCCAGGTATGATATCAATATGATGACTTATACTTCTGATCGGTGGCAATGAACAAGGTAGCTCATCCACTACTATATCAGCGAACTCTTCCAGTAACCTCTGGATTTCCTCCGGTAAATCATCCACTCTTGTACTGGTTAAAACACTTCTAGGCTTCCTGGCCACAATGAATTGTGTATCTTCCTTCTTCTTAACCTCCTTAAGAAGTTCCTTCACACTCATAAGAAGTACAGTGTTTCTCACCTCTGGTTTCGTTTCTTTATCCTTAATCGGCAACAACATATGAGTCCTCCCATTCTTCTCCAGGGTGTATGTGTTCTTTCTCCCATCATGAATCACATTTCTGTCATATTTCCATGGTCTACACAGCAATAGATGACAAACATCCATGGGAATGACATCACATAGTATTTCATCCTTATATCCTCCTATTTTAAATTCAACTAAACATTGTTTAGTGACATTTACCTGATGTCCTTTTTGTAGCTACGAAACTCTGTACGGACTTGGATGTTTAATAGTCTCCAGCTCCAGCTTTTCTACCATCTCTGTAGAAACGTGATTATCTGTGCTACAACTATCCACGATGACTTTTCATACCCTGTCTTTGGTCTTGCAAGCAGTCCGAAAAAGTCTGTTCCTTTGGATTGGGTTCTTTGCCTCCTCTGGCATTAAGAGAACTTTTCTCATCATCAATGATCTTCTTCCCTCAACATATTCTACCTCAACATTTCGTCCTTGTGCTTCGACAATGTGAGTTTCACCTCCTTCTTTATTTCTATATGGACGTTCATAGGATTTATGTATGTTTTTCCCACAGACAAAGCATTTCACTTCACCGCCTCGGCCTCTTCCTCTTCCTCTTCCTCTGGTACAAGGAAAAGTATTTCTATCGGCATACTACCCTCTCTTTGACCTTCCTCCTCTCTCATGCTGAGTTTGAGGTGTCTTTCCCTCTTCTTGAGGTCTCTAAGTTCTGTCTTGGGAAATTGTCTTGCCTCTGGCTTGACTTCTACCTCGACCTCTTTGACCTTTCTTTCGGCTCAGCTTCTCTTCAGCTTTCAGAGCCATATGATAAGCATCCTCCACATTCTGAATGATCATCATGCTCATCTCATCCTGGATGTCATATCTTAGACCATTCATATATCTGGCCACCTTTTCATCATTGCTTTCCTGATGACCTTATCTGATGTTTATCTTGTAGAATTATTTAGTGTACTCTTTCACTGACATCATCTTCTGTCTCAAATTCTATATTTTTTGAAACAACGTAATTTTATAATTCTTGGGTATGGATTTTTCTTTCATCTTCACAACCATTCTATCCCAACTCTTGATTTTCTTCTTGCCTTTGCAGTGTCTGTCAGCTTGCAGTTCATCCCACCATAATGTTGCATGCCCTTTAAGTCTAGTGAAAGTGTTCTTGACTTTTTTGTCTTCCTCAACATCCTCATATTCGAAGTATTTATCCAGAGCTCTAATCCAATCTAGAATCTCTTCAACATCCAGGTTTCCTTCATACATGGGAATCTCCATTTTTGCCCTGGCACCTATCCTTGTGACAGCCTTGAATAGGCATTCATATACAGCATCCTTGGTGGTGACTTCTTCTCCATGTCTAGCTTCATTGTCACTGTCAGCCTCACTGATATCCCCAGTGTCGACTGTGCGCCTCTGTGTTGTCTCCATGGAATCAAGCCTGGAACGTAGTTCACACATTTCCCTTTCCATTATTGGATCAAGCATTGGTTTATCTCTCCTTCTCGGTGGCATGGCTGAGAAATTTTCTCCCTTCCTCTGCTACAGAAAGCAAAGATTCTTTTTGTGCTTCTGATACCACAATTGATGTGTACCAGAGTACTCCTTTCTCTTCTCGCTTTCTGTGCCTAAAATATACAGACAAAAGTCAATCTCTCATACCACAACTGATGCAGACTCCCGAACCCGCAGGTCCAAGGTCCGCACAGGATTGCTCTAATCTTCCCTTTGATTCTGATTGATTCTTTGGTTTCCCCTTGGGAAATACCCTTCAAAAACAACAGCATATCCACAGGTCCTTGTGGGTGTGCCTGCGTGATCAAACACAAAACATCAACTGAAATCTCCTGACCTAAAATAGGATCGCTCCCTTCGCAAGTTTGGGACTTCGGGTTTCACAATTTCGCGATTCCTGTTGTCGAAGGTTCTTATCTCTACAACTTCCGAAACTCGAATTGCTAAACCTTGATGAACTTGGCAAAGGTTGACTTTTCAACAGGCTTCTCACTTCATCAGGATTTCAGACTTCACGATTTCTCTTTCCAAGTTTCTTGATTATTCAACTGCTGAAACCCGAAATATCGATTTGCAAAAAATCTCTACCGTACCTTTCTCCATGCTATATCGCGTTTCGTGATTCTGGGAATCTTGGAACAAAGACCTTGACCTCTCGTCTTTCGAAATGCCGAAATGCCAATTCCAACACGTTATCAAATGTTGGCCCCACAACGATACTTTCCGTCTTTTCCGAATTTCGCACTTCACGATTTCATGAATCCTGATGCCAAGCTCTCGGTTCTCCAACCCACGAAACCCCGAAAATAGTCCACGGAGTTTGAAACCACCTGGCGACAAGTGAGCCACCTATCACTCTTCACCGTCCTCTAAATCTGACATGAATTCTTCTGCCCCTTCAAACCTCTGAACCCCGAAATAAGAGTTCACGAGTGATCCAACGACCCTCGTCAGCTTGGATCCAACGACCCTATTTATCCTGAGCTTATGCTTTGAAAAAACATTTTCCATAACTCCCCTTGCTCCTTTGTAATATCTAACGGCTTTCGGGACTTTGCAAATTCTCTACGGAGAATTCTGACCGTCTGTTCCTTCCTTAACAACTTTTGCGAAGTGAACAAGATATTCCTTCGTCGGGACTTACCCACCTGCAAGCAACTTCGCTTCGTTGCACTTTTCATACTTCAAAGGAACTAACCCTCCTAAGCTTCCTTTCCGACTCGAGTCTCCAAAGGACTTCTACCCACACTCCTTGCAAAAACCTTCAAATACTTCCGGGTATTTGATTCTCCCGACTCTGTGCACTTTTCTACAACATTAGTCCTTCAACTCTCTCCTTGGTTGATAAGTTCTTCAACTTTCAACTGGCCTTTGCACACCTTGCATGGCTCCTGTGTCTCACTTGCACTTCTGTGGGAATGAGAGCAATGGTATCTCTCCTAAGCTTTCAAAGATAAACTCTGAACCTCCATCAACGCACTCCTTGTGGACGATTTCACTGCACTCCTTGCAGGAACTTCTCACTCAGGAAGAGAAACGATTGAAACTCATTCTCTCTCTTTTAGAATTCAAACATTCAACATGAAATCATACATTCACACAATATTAAAGAAAATGCATAACAGAGAGAATAAACAACCATAAGCATACCATTCAACATGTATACACAAAAAACATCATAACACCATCAATCTGAATCAAAGCTTCATATATTAATTCAAAACTTCTACACATGGGTTCTTCTCCTCAAATTTCTGCTACAACTCTCTCCTTATGCTCTATTCTCAATGATACAATGCTCTCTAATGTTACAATAATACAAAGGTGAGGGTGTCTAGAGTCATTTTCCCTCCTATTCCTAAAACTGTCAAATCTAGAATTTAAATCTACCTACTTTCATTAACTATGCATATATGCCTCTACATTCTACAGATGAGAGCGAATTGCTCATGATCTGTTTACAATATGCAAGTACGCTTCCCTTTAACTATTGCATTAATATTTCAAAAATATTTCAAAATGTGCACTGGTGGCCTTCCAACTGTCTTCCGCCTTCACGCTCGCTTGTTGTTGGTGATGCTCCTGCATCACTTATTCCATGATATGAAAAATCACTATGAGATTACAAAAAATATTTTTCATTATTTTAAAGTGTGACATAGTAGGTCCTAGTATAATAATCCAAAATGGCTTCATAATCTGAATATGCATTTGATCTTCTTAAATGGTTTTAGACATGGTTGATTATAAATATAGAAAGTCCAATGGTTTCACACATGGTTGATTATAAATATAGAAAGTCCATTTGTCTATCCATTGTTATACTTTTACATGCAATCCAAAGAGTTGGTGGGTAATCTTATTTATTTGACTTCACCACATGATAGACATTTTTTTTTATATATTGTATTGTGTTTTTGATAGATTCTCATCATATCCACTCGCTGAAGATCTAAAGAATATTCTTTAGTATCTTTAGTACATGTAGGTTATTTATTAGTTTCACATTTGATATTCTTATTCAAGTTCAATTCAATTTTTTTAAGGCTTGATACACAGTCTAATTGGGTGGTTATTTATTAGTTTCACATTTGATATTCTTATCCGGGTTCAATTTTTTTAATAAGTTATTTAAGTCTAATTAGGTGGGAGATGTCTATTGTTGGTTATCTTTATTGAGGGCCAGCTAATCCTTTTAAGAAAGCTATGTGAATTTGGAGAGTTTTTTTTCATCTAGAATTTTAGTAAGAAGCAACACACTAGTAAAAGCAAGACACTACCATATTTTGCAACAATTAGAGTATTAACCACATTGCTTGTAATTTTATGGAGTATTAACAATTTGAGTATTAACCACATTGCTTGTAATTCTATGGAGTATTAGTGCACCAAACACATTGAGTTATATATGTGTTTTATAAGGTAATGGATTCAGTATTTAAGGTATTTATTAGAGGTTGATATTAAGGGGATTCAATATTTGAGGTATTTATTAGAGGTTGATATTAAAGGGGTGTTTATAATGGAAAATATTTCTCTAAACTTTTATATTATTTTTATGTAAGTATTATAAGGGGATGAAGGTGTCTATGTGAAAAAATGAAGAATTGTTTATTACATGTGGTGCATAGCTTCTTTTAGTGGTCCATTCTTAATTTGTATAAATTGAATCTCAATAAAGTTGTATTTCCCTTTCATATTCAAACATTAATAGTTTTGATTCAAGTTTCAGTTGAATTTTTTTTTAGGAGAATTTCTTTAACTATTTTAAATTTATGACAATGCTTAAATGACAAATTTATGAAAAAAAACTTCTTTGAATATAAGTGTACAAATTAATATTGGACTGTATACATTTTCTTGCATTCACTATATTAAATTACTTGTTGGAAACTTGATGTCCTATACATAAGCCTTGTACAATTTTAAATTTCAAACTAGTGATAGCTTTCATGTTGTTTATGGGAAGCTATAAGTATGACACTATGATTGGGCTCCAAGCTCTATTACAAGAAGGAAACTGTAGTTGTAAAACTTCGTGTTGAGATGCATAAAACTTCTCTTTTTGGAACTAGACTAACCATTTCTTATGTTTCCACCTCCACTTTATTGGAAAGGAAGACCTAACTATAGTTTCAAAAATACTATATATATACATGCCAAAAAAGAAGGAATTTGGCGCATATGTGGACAAACCTAGCAATGTTAGGGTTAGGGTTTTGGAGTCATAATGTAAGGGTTTTAACCCATTTTGTAGTATAAATAAGATGTATGAGGTAGATTGAAGGATCATCTTTGTCATATTTTTGGTGTCCTTGTTGAGAGAGAGAACTTACTTTTGAGGAACCCTTTTGAGTTTGAGTTTTGTATTGTTCAGAGCTATGGAACTCAGATGGAGTTAATATTGAGATGTAATTGGGGGTTATCTCACAATATGTGGAGCTTCGTGCGACACTCGTCCGCTTCACCACTATTCACATATCCTATGATGTAATGTATGCAACGCTATTTTGATGAAGAAGAAGAAATAAGAAGAAGATATTTGTGGACGTAGCCATAGGGGGGTGAACCACGGTAAAACCTTGTGTTACAATGTGTCTGAATGATTTTTTATTTATGCAATTATGGTTAAATGGTTAGATGGATGAATGGGTTTATTTACAATGCGCACTAGAATATGTATGCAAAATGAATATTATGAGTGAATGAAATAGTAGATGTGATGAATAGTATGATAGATGACATGTTTAAGTAGAAATAGAACTAAAAAGAACATCCCCAACCCATTCCATGATTGAAAACAAATGCGTCATGTAGTCACCCATAAGCCATCTCGAGTGAGACTGTGTTGTGTGCGGTGTAGCCTTCCGGTTTACCAGAAGGGTCGATGGTGAAAAGGGTTTTGTTGGAGAACTAAGCTAGAACTTGGGTGAGCCCATTCATTCAAAAAATGGTTATTTTGTCGGATCGAACTAATAAGAAAATCAAGGAATGGGTTTGGTGAAGAAGATGCAATGGTAAGAGGGATGATTTAAAGGGCTAAATTTCACTCATGGGCTAATTTTTCAAGTTTTTTCCAAAAACAATATTCACTATTCTAAAAATGATTCACCCAAATTCTATAGGATAAAATTATTTTACCTTCAAATCGCCAAGATTTTATACAAAATACATAAAATCCTTAGAAATTTGAATGCTTTTACAAAAATATCGCCAAACATTTATTATTGGCATAGGAAGGATTAGTAAAGTTCGCCAAGGTTTCTAAATTTTAAAATAAATTTCCATCCTTAAAATCATCCCTGAATGGTAAAAAGGGATGTTCAGGCCATGAAATCTGGAATGAAGCAAGAGATTGAAATATGGTTAGAGAAAAAAAATTGGAGTTCGCGCAAAAAGATAATAAGGGTTCCAAGTACACACCGCATCGGCGTATGTGTTTACTGATTTATGTGAAGCATATTTATGTTATTTTCCAGAGTTATTACAAGAGTGGTTATTAAGGTTGAAGGATACCCATCCGACTATTAAAATTAAGCCAGAAGAGTGGACTGTTGAAAATATTGCACGATTGGAAAGGGTTAATAACAAATTCACACATGCAGTGGATTTCTGGTTAGATAACATTACTGTGGGGTTTATCACTGAGTTTGTAGTAGATACAATGAATTCATATACTGTTGCAGAGTAGTATTTCTTAAGGGTACCTAAAGGGAGGGACATTAGGTCTCTTTACACTTTGATCAAAATATTATTACATGATAAAGGCATGATGACCATGGAATGAGACAGTTAGATCACTCTTTATGCATGGGGGAGTTGTGGGAAGAACTAAGGAAGATATAAGGATGGATAAGGCTCTAGATAGTAGTCAGAAGAAGGAAGCAATGGACCCCATCATGATGGATGATGAACATACCAGGGAAATCGTAAGGAACGTAGGTGTGACGCACAACGAATGTCCCTACTAGTATAAGACGAATAACAAGAAGAGGGAAGTAGTCGAGCGAGAGGGCTTGGACAATGATGAGGAAGAGGTAGAGGATCTTCATGCCACGAGGAAGATTGAGGATATCTTGCATGCCACATATGAGAGGAAAAACAAAGGTCATGGGTCTGGTGTAGAGGAAGGATATCCATTCCAGATCTAAATTAGTGTGGAATCCATGACCCCATGTGGGAGTAATACATCTGAAGAAGAAAAACACATTAACCAACAATTGATTAGTGGTAGAATAATTTTTACAAGATGTGGGTCCATTATAAAAAATACAATTTCAACAAGTAGAATTCAATTATATACACTGCGTGGAGGTGGTAGTTCAACAAATTTCACAATGGTAGGACAATATCCAACTATTAGGTTACCAAAGTTCTGAGGGGACGGGTCAGATGATCCAAAAGAGATTTTTTCATATGTGAGAGGATATGGTTAGCAAATAAGATTATAGATGAAGATACAAAGGTTTCACAATTGGAAATCACATTTAGAGACCGCGTATTAGACGGGTACATGGGTCTTACAACAAATAATCCAATGGGAATGCCTACAACTATAACCGAGGTGAAGAGGAAATTAATTGATGAATTTTAAAAACCAAACTTAGAAAACTAGTTTATGAATGAAATGATAGATATTAAGCAGAAACCAAGAGAATTAGTCTAGGAAGTGGACTATAAGTTCAAGAGGATAAAAGGTAAGTTAAAGTACACTATTACTCATACAAAACATAGACATTTGTTTGTTAATTATTTGTTTCCACACTTTAAGTATCCTTTGATAAAGTAGAAATTCCAGATTCAGGGTGAGGCTCTGTGTTGGTTATCTCTATTCCTTTATACCCTCTGAGTTATTGTACTAGGGTTCATGTCTTTCAGGTTTCCAACAAAGCCTCTAAAACTATCGATCCTCTTGGTGAACTAGAAGGCATCACAACACACAAAATGCGCTGTGCAGTCTCACCCGAGATAGGTTTAATGGGTGGATGCAAGACTCAGGTGTTTACAACCTAGGATTGAGTATGAGATATGAGAACTAGACCATTGAACCACTATTAGAACTAGTAAATGAAACATACTATTATTCACGACTATGTAGTAACTTTAGCAGCTTAATCCCTTAATAGAGCAACCATATTTCATAGGTATTATAATAACTCATTCATTCATTAAGCACAACAAATAACTACTGGAAAGAGGATAAAGATATGCATGAATTCATCACATTACATAGATATTACCGTGGTTCACCCCCTCTTGGGATACGTCCACAAAGATTTGGCTCTTGGCTCTTTTATTATGGTGGTTCTACATCTACAATGTTGTGCGCCTACAACTCTCCTCAGATGGGTGAGATCTATATGAGGTGAACTAGATCACACCCGACTCCTCATCCTGTGATCTAATCCTCAAGATCTACCTTCTCTCCTCTCCTCTAGATCAACATCTTACAAAATAGCTCATACAAAAAAATACTACCTATCGCATCCGCTCATGCGTAGCTACTCTATGCCAAACACTACAAAAATTTGAATACTAACTAAATTAGAATAACTAAAAACTCCGTGAACTCTTTATAATACCTCAATATTGGTATTTATACATCTTTGACTCTTCAACCATTACAATACATTACCAAAACCCTA
>JASDQU010243856.1:54070-74149 GCA_032191745.1 Picea mariana
AATGGTTTCACACATGGTTGATTATAAATATAGAAAGTCCATTTGTCTATCCATTGTTATACTTTTACATGCAATCCAAAGAGTTGGTGGGTAATCTTATTTATTTGACTTCACCACATGATAGACATTTTTTTTTATATATTGTATTGTGTTTTTGATAGATTCTCATCATATCCACTCGCTGAAGATCTAAAGAATATTCTTTAGTATCTTTAGTACATGTAGGTTATTTATTAGTTTCACATTTGATATTCTTATTCAAGTTCAATTCAATTTTTTTAAGGCTTGATACACAGTCTAATTGGGTGGTTATTTATTAGTTTCACATTTGATATTCTTATCCGGGTTCAATTTTTTTAATAAGTTATTTAAGTCTAATTAGGTGGGAGATGTCTATTGTTGGTTATCTTTATTGAGGGCCAGCTAATCCTTTTAAGAAAGCTATGTGAATTTGGAGAGTTTTTTTTCATCTAGAATTTTAGTAAGAAGCAACACACTAGTAAAAGCAAGACACTACCATATTTTGCAACAATTAGAGTATTAACCACATTGCTTGTAATTTTATGGAGTATTAACAATTTGAGTATTAACCACATTGCTTGTAATTCTATGGAGTATTAGTGCACCAAACACATTGAGTTATATATGTGTTTTATAAGGTAATGGATTCAGTATTTAAGGTATTTATTAGAGGTTGATATTAAGGGGATTCAATATTTGAGGTATTTATTAGAGGTTGATATTAAAGGGGTGTTTATAATGGAAAATATTTCTCTAAACTTTTATATTATTTTTATGTAAGTATTATAAGGGGATGAAGGTGTCTATGTGAAAAAATGAAGAATTGTTTATTACATGTGGTGCATAGCTTCTTTTAGTGGTCCATTCTTAATTTGTATAAATTGAATCTCAATAAAGTTGTATTTCCCTTTCATATTCAAACATTAATAGTTTTGATTCAAGTTTCAGTTGAATTTTTTTTTAGGAGAATTTCTTTAACTATTTTAAATTTATGACAATGCTTAAATGACAAATTTATGAAAAAAAACTTCTTTGAATATAAGTGTACAAATTAATATTGGACTGTATACATTTTCTTGCATTCACTATATTAAATTACTTGTTGGAAACTTGATGTCCTATACATAAGCCTTGTACAATTTTAAATTTCAAACTAGTGATAGCTTTCATGTTGTTTATGGGAAGCTATAAGTATGACACTATGATTGGGCTCCAAGCTCTATTACAAGAAGGAAACTGTAGTTGTAAAACTTCGTGTTGAGATGCATAAAACTTCTCTTTTTGGAACTAGACTAACCATTTCTTATGTTTCCACCTCCACTTTATTGGAAAGGAAGACCTAACTATAGTTTCAAAAATACTATATATATACATGCCAAAAAAGAAGGAATTTGGCGCATATGTGGACAAACCTAGCAATGTTAGGGTTAGGGTTTTGGAGTCATAATGTAAGGGTTTTAACCCATTTTGTAGTATAAATAAGATGTATGAGGTAGATTGAAGGATCATCTTTGTCATATTTTTGGTGTCCTTGTTGAGAGAGAGAACTTACTTTTGAGGAACCCTTTTGAGTTTGAGTTTTGTATTGTTCAGAGCTATGGAACTCAGATGGAGTTAATATTGAGATGTAATTGGGGGTTATCTCACAATATGTGGAGCTTCGTGCGACACTCGTCCGCTTCACCACTATTCACATATCCTATGATGTAATGTATGCAACGCTATTTTGATGAAGAAGAAGAAATAAGAAGAAGATATTTGTGGACGTAGCCATAGGGGGGTGAACCACGGTAAAACCTTGTGTTACAATGTGTCTGAATGATTTTTTATTTATGCAATTATGGTTAAATGGTTAGATGGATGAATGGGTTTATTTACAATGCGCACTAGAATATGTATGCAAAATGAATATTATGAGTGAATGAAATAGTAGATGTGATGAATAGTATGATAGATGACATGTTTAAGTAGAAATAGAACTAAAAAGAACATCCCCAACCCATTCCATGATTGAAAACAAATGCGTCATGTAGTCACCCATAAGCCATCTCGAGTGAGACTGTGTTGTGTGCGGTGTAGCCTTCCGGTTTACCAGAAGGGTCGATGGTGAAAAGGGTTTTGTTGGAGAACTAAGCTAGAACTTGGGTGAGCCCATTCATTCAAAAAATGGTTATTTTGTCGGATCGAACTAATAAGAAAATCAAGGAATGGGTTTGGTGAAGAAGATGCAATGGTAAGAGGGATGATTTAAAGGGCTAAATTTCACTCATGGGCTAATTTTTCAAGTTTTTTCCAAAAACAATATTCACTATTCTAAAAATGATTCACCCAAATTCTATAGGATAAAATTATTTTACCTTCAAATCGCCAAGATTTTATACAAAATACATAAAATCCTTAGAAATTTGAATGCTTTTACAAAAATATCGCCAAACATTTATTATTGGCATAGGAAGGATTAGTAAAGTTCGCCAAGGTTTCTAAATTTTAAAATAAATTTCCATCCTTAAAATCATCCCTGAATGGTAAAAAGGGATGTTCAGGCCATGAAATCTGGAATGAAGCAAGAGATTGAAATATGGTTAGAGAAAAAAAATTGGAGTTCGCGCAAAAAGATAATAAGGGTTCCAAGTACACACCGCATCGGCGTATGTGTTTACTGATTTATGTGAAGCATATTTATGTTATTTTCCAGAGTTATTACAAGAGTGGTTATTAAGGTTGAAGGATACCCATCCGACTATTAAAATTAAGCCAGAAGAGTGGACTGTTGAAAATATTGCACGATTGGAAAGGGTTAATAACAAATTCACACATGCAGTGGATTTCTGGTTAGATAACATTACTGTGGGGTTTATCACTGAGTTTGTAGTAGATACAATGAATTCATATACTGTTGCAGAGTAGTATTTCTTAAGGGTACCTAAAGGGAGGGACATTAGGTCTCTTTACACTTTGATCAAAATATTATTACATGATAAAGGCATGATGACCATGGAATGAGACAGTTAGATCACTCTTTATGCATGGGGGAGTTGTGGGAAGAACTAAGGAAGATATAAGGATGGATAAGGCTCTAGATAGTAGTCAGAAGAAGGAAGCAATGGACCCCATCATGATGGATGATGAACATACCAGGGAAATCGTAAGGAACGTAGGTGTGACGCACAACGAATGTCCCTACTAGTATAAGACGAATAACAAGAAGAGGGAAGTAGTCGAGCGAGAGGGCTTGGACAATGATGAGGAAGAGGTAGAGGATCTTCATGCCACGAGGAAGATTGAGGATATCTTGCATGCCACATATGAGAGGAAAAACAAAGGTCATGGGTCTGGTGTAGAGGAAGGATATCCATTCCAGATCTAAATTAGTGTGGAATCCATGACCCCATGTGGGAGTAATACATCTGAAGAAGAAAAACACATTAACCAACAATTGATTAGTGGTAGAATAATTTTTACAAGATGTGGGTCCATTATAAAAAATACAATTTCAACAAGTAGAATTCAATTATATACACTGCGTGGAGGTGGTAGTTCAACAAATTTCACAATGGTAGGACAATATCCAACTATTAGGTTACCAAAGTTCTGAGGGGACGGGTCAGATGATCCAAAAGAGATTTTTTCATATGTGAGAGGATATGGTTAGCAAATAAGATTATAGATGAAGATACAAAGGTTTCACAATTGGAAATCACATTTAGAGACCGCGTATTAGACGGGTACATGGGTCTTACAACAAATAATCCAATGGGAATGCCTACAACTATAACCGAGGTGAAGAGGAAATTAATTGATGAATTTTAAAAACCAAACTTAGAAAACTAGTTTATGAATGAAATGATAGATATTAAGCAGAAACCAAGAGAATTAGTCTAGGAAGTGGACTATAAGTTCAAGAGGATAAAAGGTAAGTTAAAGTACACTATTACTCATACAAAACATAGACATTTGTTTGTTAATTATTTGTTTCCACACTTTAAGTATCCTTTGATAAAGTAGAAATTCCAGATTCAGGGTGAGGCTCTGTGTTGGTTATCTCTATTCCTTTATACCCTCTGAGTTATTGTACTAGGGTTCATGTCTTTCAGGTTTCCAACAAAGCCTCTAAAACTATCGATCCTCTTGGTGAACTAGAAGGCATCACAACACACAAAATGCGCTGTGCAGTCTCACCCGAGATAGGTTTAATGGGTGGATGCAAGACTCAGGTGTTTACAACCTAGGATTGAGTATGAGATATGAGAACTAGACCATTGAACCACTATTAGAACTAGTAAATGAAACATACTATTATTCACGACTATGTAGTAACTTTAGCAGCTTAATCCCTTAATAGAGCAACCATATTTCATAGGTATTATAATAACTCATTCATTCATTAAGCACAACAAATAACTACTGGAAAGAGGATAAAGATATGCATGAATTCATCACATTACATAGATATTACCGTGGTTCACCCCCTCTTGGGATACGTCCACAAAGATTTGGCTCTTGGCTCTTTTATTATGGTGGTTCTACATCTACAATGTTGTGCGCCTACAACTCTCCTCAGATGGGTGAGATCTATATGAGGTGAACTAGATCACACCCGACTCCTCATCCTGTGATCTAATCCTCAAGATCTACCTTCTCTCCTCTCCTCTAGATCAACATCTTACAAAATAGCTCATACAAAAAAATACTACCTATCGCATCCGCTCATGCGTAGCTACTCTATGCCAAACACTACAAAAATTTGAATACTAACTAAATTAGAATAACTAAAAACTCCGTGAACTCTTTATAATACCTCAATATTGGTATTTATACATCTTTGACTCTTCAACCATTACAATACATTACCAAAACCCTAACCCTACTGACGTTGGGTCTTCCTCGCGTGCACATGTTGTTCTTCCTTCCAACTATCGCTTTCCTTGTGCACACTTTCTTGCATGCATGCATGTTGTGTTTCCTTCCAACTGTTTCTTAACTCTCTGCACACTTTATTTCCCCACGATCATCCTTCTTTCCACTTCGGCCTGTTGCCAAAAGGCCCCCAACACTAACATGTGGCTCGTCCCGAGCCACCTAATCCTTCTGAGCTTCCTCGATCTCCTTGGTGATCGTCTGGAACTTTTCCTTGATATCTGTTGCTTGTCTTTTCACCTGCACAGTCTTATCCTTGATTGTGTCCACCACCTGAGCTGCAACTTCATCACTAACCAATTCCATGCATTTTGCCTAGGTTTGTGCTATCTGTGTCTTGGATTCCTCTGCTTGTGCCAGGACTTCTGCTACCCTCTCTTGGAATGGTTTCATTTGAGCCTGCCACTCTTGTTTATGGGTTTGTGTAGTGATTAGATCTACCTCCAATCTCTTCATGTCCTGTGTCCCTTTGACGCATTCTGTGATTGGTATTTTCTTTTCCTTCTTCTTGAGCTCTTGGATTGCAGTGTTGATCCTTCCTTCTTCCATGTCCCACTATTGGACCTGTTGATCCTCCTCCAACCTGGTCCAAAGTTGTGTTGCTTTATCAAACAAGTCAACTGTTGTGCTAACCTGCTGCTCTATCTCCTGTAGTTGTGTTGTTACTTCCTACTTCCTTTGCTCCTTGACTGCTAGTTGAGTGGTTGGTATGAGTTGCCCTCGGAGATTCTCAATATCCTTCTAATATTGATCAATTTCTTGCACAATCCAATCAATCTTTTCTGTTACTATGATTTCCTCACTCTGCGCAGCCTGTGAAATCTTCTCATAAGTTCCTACCACTTTCTGCTCCAATCATTTTATGCGCTCCCTTTCCTCCTAGGTCTCATATTTAGCCTTCTCATATACTATTTCCAGCGCATCCCACTTCTTTGTTACCTTCTTCAATTCGGTTACGTCTCTGCGTGCGCAAGACTGTACCTCATGATTTACGCTCACTTCCAACCTGTGTATCGCCCCTGATGGTATCCTTGTCAACACAAGTTGGATTTAGCTTAAGTCCTTCAAGGGTGTCTTCCCCACAATTTTGTCCATGCACAACATACTAGGGTTGATATAGAATGTTACATGTGCCTGCAGTATTGCTTGGACTAACTCTTGTTCTTCTTCTTGCACTCTTCCTTCTATCTGCGGTGATGATGGTTCGATTCCTCTACTGCTTGTTGTCGGCCCTTCCCTAATTTTCTCGATGAGCTGTCGCATGTCTGCCAACTCCTCTTGGATCTTATCCCTGTTGCATGCAACATGATCGAGGTCCTCATCTAGAAAATACTGGACCATTTGGGCTATCATCTCCCCATTATCACCTGTGATCGTATACTATAATGGTGTTCATTTTGCCTTTGATTTCTTACGTGCGCCTCTTGTCTACATGACTGGTCTCTTATTTCCCCCTGGTTCCTATGTGTTAGGATTTGGGGCAGTCTCCTGCGGTCCCTTAGACTATTTTTGTTGTCCCTTGGTTGGCTTTGTACTCTCCTTATTCCCCTTCTGGGTCCCTGTCTTCTTTGGCCCTTTGTCTGTCTATGTTGTCTTGCCTTGGCCCGTTCTTGGTCTCTTGGGTACTTGGATTTCCAAAGGTTGTGTTTCTCCCTACTCTACCTCTTCTTCTATTGTTCTTTTCGACACTTCCTAGGTAATGGTTGGGATCCTCCATTCATTGATGACCATGACAATATCACCCTCAGTGATGTAGTAGCGCATCTATAGCCACTATTTATCTAGATCCTTCCTTACCTATATCCACATTGTGTGTCACGTGGCCTAGAAATTGGAGATGTCTGCATATCGCATGACAGTTTCTAGTGTGATTATCCACATATTGTAGCTGGATTCTTGTAGGTCATGTAGGTACCCCTCAAAAATGGACCCGTTCACCTTCTTTCTCCTTGAGTCTGGCTTGAATTTGAGAAACAAATACCTCGCTCCTTGATTCGGCTTTGGTGTGTTACAAAAAAATACATACCTTGGCTCTTTCCATCCCATGAAGACTATTAATGTTATCATCCATGAGTAGTGGAACTTTGTGCCTAGGTCTTGCACATCCTTGCAGTCATCCAGGACAAGTTCGATAGGTATGACACCCAGCTCATTGAGGTTCCTTCTGCACACTAGGTTACAACTGCAACAAATCCAGCTGGGACTTCCTCCGTGCGAATTTTTCTTTGCAGCTTGCAGGCTAAGATTTTTGTGCCCAATTGTGTGGCTGTGTCATTGATCTTCTTGATAATTGTCCCTCTTTTCCCCCTGTCAGTGCCATACTTCTTCTTCATCTCTTATTCTATCACTTTCTCCTTGGTTTTGTCATCTAGAAACAACACAGCATCCATACCTTGAATTGGTAACCCTATTATTTTCGCAATAAGCTCAACGGTTATGGGAATGGGCTTGTCCAGCCATATGTCCCATCCATGTGTGATTGCTAATAGTTGTTTGACACATGTTGTTGTGTACTTGCCTCTGCCAAAATGTGGTAGGTCCAACAGACCTAAAATTATTGTTTTCTCCAGCCCAGTTGCCCACTGGTATGGCTGGTTGATTGGTTCTCCAACTCGATTTGTGCCCGTAGTCTGTAGAAAGACCCTCTTCACATGTTTTAGGAACTTTTCTTCATCTGCTACATTGTGGTCTAAGTATTTTAGCTTCCCGATATGATCCAGTAGTAATGGTCCTACATGTACCCTAGTTGGTATGCGTGGTAGAACACTTTCTACTGTTGGTTTCTTGCGAGGTGACCTTGGTATCTATATCTTGTCTTTCTGTTGCTGTGTTGGCTGGCTCTAAGTTCTAGCGGCTGTCAGTTGCTCCTCCATATACCATTCCGGCCAAGCTGAGACATCATCACCCTTCTCCCCGGCTGGGTGGTCTGAGATGGTCATTTGAGACTTGTTTGGCTCAACTGCTGTTGTCGACTTCAGTGTTGTGCCATTGACTTTCGACGCTGCCACTATATTCTTCAGTGGCATCTCCTTCAGGGATTCTATTCCCTAGTTCTGTGGCTCATGTACTTCTGCTAGTATCTCCGGACTCATGCCCTCCGGTGTTGGCTGTTGGATTTCTTCCAGGATAGTTGTAGGTTTTACCGATGTTGTTTCTGGAGATGGGATTTCGTCAACATTGATGATCTCCAATGGCTACTGTTCATCTTCTTCTGCCTGTCCTCATGACCTGGTCTAAACTTTGGTTTTCCTGGCGGTCTGGCTCGCTTCTGCTTGCTTGGGCGGTGCCATGGTGGTGAATGTCAAGTTCCTACTCGACTTGAACAATCTTTGTGGTCTTCGTGAACTCTCTCTATGTTCTTTAGCCTCTGTCACTCTCTGTCTGTTCTCTCTTCATGAATATACTATTGGCTCCTATGTCCGTGTGTTGTATGGCTTTCCCATGAAGCTTGTCGAGGACGCTTCCTTGATTATGGGTTTAATGCACCTTGATTACCAGCTCAATACATCTCCGACAGTTTCATACTTGTCATTACTCCTTCTTTTCCATCTCCAGTTGGCGTGATTAATGAGATGTCCCATTAGTCCTTTCTATCTTTTAATTCCTCCTAATGTTGTCTTGTCGTACTACTTTTTTTGACTTTCCTTTTCCTGCTTGTTTCCCTTTTTCTGTGTGACTGTTGTCCTTATCCTCACCAAATTTGTGTTTCTTAGTTCGTGTAGCCTTTCTACTTATGGCGCACTGCACCCTCTTTGGTTCTTTTTCGATATACTGTTTTTTTTTTTACTGCGCGGTGGATGGTTGACTATGCTTGTACAGCTTTAGTCGACTCCCATTGATCATTCCTCTGAGTTCTGTTCCTGATAAATCTTGTAACTTTATCGCTCCTCCATCTATGACAAATTTTACTTCGTATGGTCCTAGCCAATGCATTCTGAATTTTCTCGGGTGGTGTAACGATTTGTTGTCATACATCAGTACTAGATCAACTTCCTTGAACGTTTTCTTCTTGATGTGTCTATCAAGCCAAGCTTTATCTCATGATTTCTGAACTTGTTGGTGGAATCCTGCCAATATTCAATCTTCCTCCATGGTCAGTAATTGATTTAGTCTCTCATGTACTGTGCCTCATTCTGTCATTTGTGTGATTGTTGCTACGCGCAAGCTTGGTACTAAAAATTCTAATGGCACTACTGCTTCTTGGCCATAAACCAGTTTAAATGGCGTGTGCCCTGTCAATGTTTTTCACGTAGTCGTCTATGCCCATAATACTACTCGTACTTTGAGGTCCCAGTCGTCCTTGTTGACGTTGCAAATCTTTGTCAATGCGTTCTCCAAGATTTTGTTGAATCCTTCCACTGTGCCATTTTCTTGTGGATGATACAACGTGCTCTTATGATGATGGACTTCAAATTCTTTAGCCATAGCGTTGAAGGTATTGTTTATGAAGTGTGTGACTTAGTCGCTCATCAAAACTCTTGGGCACCCAAATCGTGTAATGACTTGTTCAAATAGAAAGTGTGTTGTTGTTTCTGCGCTGCAATCTTTTACTGGTGTGGCTTCGGCCCATCTTGTAAAGTATTCTGTCGCGGTGATAATGTAACTTGCTCCTGTTATTTTTGTTGGTGGGTTGTGTTATGTCCTCAAATAAATTAGTTATTTTCATTCGATTAGGTGTTAGGTTGTTAGTAGAAAAAACATTTCTAAATTTTTTAAGGCTCTTTTTAAAGAGCTTTAAGCTTGTAATAAACTTTGAAAAAACATTTGATTTGGTTTTTAGTTCAAAAAACTCAAAATTCAGGTTTCGGTGGCTAAGCGCCTTTAAAAAAGGGCTTCTAAGCCACCGAAAGCCTGAGCTTTCGGTGGCTTAAATGCAAAATTTGGGGCTCTCCTAGCCATCGAAACCACAAGTAGCTTTGAAATGATCAGCAAAGAAGCATCAGATCAAGTCAGGAGGAGTTCCTATAAGTAGCAGAGCTCTTATAGGTCGTGCATTGAGATATAAGTTAAGGAATACTTGGCACACATATGCAATAATGAAATGAATCGACTTTTGCCATTTGGGATTCTTATTGTATGCTAATCAATTCATATTGTTTCCAGATGTTTAAATTCAGGACGTGTAGGGATATCAAGAACAGAGCGCAGGGCAGGTCAAGCTATAAGGCTATGAAAATACTTATATAGAAATGGCGTTGCGTGTTTCCAAAAGGAAATAAGAGAGTCTGCTCCAATCCCGTACAGGTAGCAGTTGGTACTTTCTTAGCTAATTCGAAAGAAAGCCTTTGGACGAATTGAAAATAGTGAAACCCTCCGGTCACACTGTGATATCATTTATATCAGGGCATCCATCTTCCCAGCAGCTTTGCAGTCAAAGATTGAGTCTTTGGTGGCCTGAGAACAAATAAAGCAGGCTATTGTGAACAAACTACTGGAAGCAGCGGTTATACTATGAATTCTAAGTTTGGGGGGCTCTCTTATTGTAGATTCTAATGATCAGTCAGAATGCTTGTGAAGCTCTAATTTTTATATGCGACACAAAGAAGGAAAAGGGATCGTCGATGAATCTGCCTAAGTGTCTGTTTGGTTCTTCCAGTTATATACAAATTTCAATCGTAGGAGGCTGAGAATGCGAGGGAGGGTATTCTTAGATCTGTAAAGATTTATAATTCAGAGCATGGCACATTGGAAACACTGCCAGATATGCATTCCTCTCGAATCTATGCTCACAGTTTTCATTGGATGGCAAGATCTATGTCATCGGTGGAATGATAAGTATACAGAATCTTTGACCTGTGGTGAAGAATTGAAACAAGAACGTGGAAGAGGTTTACAATCTTGTCTAGTGCCAGGGTTTGGCAAATTAGAAGAATGCGTCCAGCTCGTGGTGGAGAGTAATCGCATACCRGAGATWTTTTTATKGAACGTTCCTATATTCCAAGCAAGGTTTCAAAACTGGTTTTCATTTGGTGTAATGACCTGAGTAATGTAAACCAAAAGGCTGCCGAATCTTTAGCAKATCCAAAGGACTACCCGAATCTCTTTGAAGACTGGCATTCGACACTTAACATCGAATCTAATCTGAGAAGTTCAAGGTTGAATGACTATGCTCCTGTTGAGGATTATCTAAAGTATGATGGTAAAATGAATGTGGACCTTATATGCAATGGTAGCAGTGGGGATTTTTTAACTTGATTTGATATTATGGGTCCTACTGATGACTCTATTTGATAATCACATTGATCATCCTGGGCATTCTCTTGATAGTTTTTCGAGCTATGATTTGAGTGAATGATCAGAGAACAATATTATCGACATAAATAAACAGTGCAGCAGCTTGAAAAAGATTCAGCATTTTCAGGGACAGATAAAGTGATTAAGACATGCCAGAATTGGTGGCTAACAGTCGGAGATAAAATATACATTTTGCATTTTGAAGAGGTAGGTGGTAAATTAGAGATCATAATCTTTTCCAGATTTGAAGGTAATAGTTCCAGATTTGAAGGAAGGAAATTATGCAGATCCAGGATTTCAGTCAACCAATTATCATGTTCAGATTTGATGGTATTATTTTAGCTTTCTATCATATCTGTTAGTCATCAAATTAGTTCGAGATTAAAGGTAGAAAATCCAGCATTTTCAGGAGTTAGAAATCCATTTTCTAAATCCAAGAAAATCAAACTAATAGTTGACATGTGGCAGAGTATTCCCAGGCATATGAGATGGCAGTCAAAAGATATCATTTTCAAATTCCTTGTAGTTAATTCGAGAGCTTTATTTTGTAGTTAGATTTTATTTTCCAAAGAGGATGGAAACAGCTTAATCTTGTAATATGTTATAAATTGAATTATTTTCAATAGAACGAGGGGTGGTTCAGTCCTTGAGGCTGACAGGTTTGAGTCTGGAGAGATTGAGGCTACACCATATTGTAATAGACTTTTCATATGATATAATACAGATCACAAGTTCCTCTAATCTATTGATGTCATTTCCATTTACTTCTTTTCTTGTACTTTGATGGTTGTTATTGATTCAAGTTTGTCTTAACTGCTAATGACTGTTATATCATTAGTCAGTTCATAAGATTGATTAAATAAGCAATCAATACTATCTTTATTCAACCCATCACCCATCTGATCTGGTTGATAAATTTAGAATTCTTCACCCACTAGTTAAGTTATTTACTTGATCATTGATTCTTGAGAGCATTGTCTCATATTTTGTATACAATTGGCTGTCTTGATACAAATCCAGTAGGTCAGTATTTCCCATTTGATCCAAACACAAAACACAAAATCATTCACACTTTAAGTTACCAGGTTTTTTTTGACCTACAGCCTAGAAGGAGCCCTGGAGTGATAACAGGTTGATTGGTCCCACAAAGTCTATTGCCCACTTGTCGAATGCCCGTAATGTTACTTGTGGTCCTAATGGAATCTCGTCTCTTCTGTTGGTTTTTCCTACCCTTTGAAAAACATTGCATGTTTGACAGTACTCCTTTGGGTCTCTGTGAATTGTTGGCCACCAAAATCCTACGTGCAATACCTTCTGCACGGTAGCTCTACCTGCATAATGCCCTCCTGCTATTCCTTCATGGGCTTCTACTAAAAATCTTGGTATTTCATGTTCTAACATGTATCTTCACAAGATGCTATCTGCATCCATTTTGTATAGGTGTCCTACAATTAGTTGATAGTCAGCCGCATGGACTACTAGGTTTTTCTTCTGTGCGGTGTTATATTCTTGCGGCACGGTACCTATACTCAAGTACTGAATGATATCTGTGAAGTATTCATCAACAATATGTACTGATAATAATTGTGCATCTAGAAAGTTGTCTTCTAAATTTGTAGGCTCTTCTCCATTTGTGACCCTTGATAGGTAGTCAGGTCATGCATTCAATTTTCCTGGTTTGACTATTACTTCAAAGTGAAATTCTTGAAATAGTAGTAACCATTGACATATTCTCCCCCTCAACACTGTCTTGTTGACTAAGTATTTCAGGGCTGAGTGATCTGTGAACATCTTAAAGTGTTTTTCCAATAAGTAATGCCAAAACTTTTGAAGTGTGTAGACCATAGCTAGGCCTTCTCTTTCGGTCCTGTTATAGTTATGTTCAGATTCTAATAACTTTCTACTCGTGAATGCTATCGGGTGATCCAAGTCTCCCGCTCTTGGCTGCGCCAAGATAGCTCCAAGTGCTATGGATGATGCATCTACATCCACGTGGAATGTCTTCTCCCAATCTGGAAATACTAATATCGACGTGGTAACCATCTTTTCCTTCAAGGTATCCAGACTGTGTTGACACTCATCGTTCCACTGAAACTTTGTATCCTTTCTTAGCATCTTTTCCATCGGTGTAGTGATCTACGCATATCCTTTGATAAATTTCCTGTAATAACCTATGTGTCCCAACATCGATCTTAGCTGACAGACTATTTTTGGTGGTGGTAAGTTAACAATGACTGCGATCTTTGTAGGATCTACTAGTAAACCTTGTTTGAATACTATATGGCCTAATAGTATCCAAAACGGTGTTCCAAATATACATTTATTTATGTTTAGTGATATCTGACATTGTCTGCATCTCTCTAGCATCAGGCGTAAGACTTCTACATGATTTTTTAACAGATTATAGACTGTCCAATCATCTAGGTATACTTCAAGAAACTGATGGATGAATTCTTTAAATGTTGTGATGACCACTCTCGAGAATATTGTTGGTGCATTCTTCAGTTCAAACAGCATGACTGTGTACTGATAAGATCCCCATTATGTCGCAAACGTGGTATTGTATCTCCTCCTGTGCTATCATAATCTGATGGTAGCCTGAGAATCCATCAGTGAATGAGTAAGCTTCATGTCCTCCCACATTCTCTAACACCACATCTGTGAAAGGTGTAGGGAACGGGTCATGTAGGCATGCATCATTCAACTACCTTAAGTCAACGCATATCCTGATCCCTCCTTATTTCTTGTCCTGTACTACCATCAGTCTTATTCATTTTGATTCTTCGACTGGTTCTATGATGTCAGCTTAGAGCATCCTATCGATCTCATCTTTGACTTTCTGTTTGTATATGGGGTTCAATCTATATGGTCATTGTCTGATCGATCTTGCTTCTGGTTTGAGTGGTATCTTTATCTCTCCTAATTCTCTTGCTATACCCTTCATCTCTATAAAGGTTGTGGGAAACAAGTCATTGTATTTGCGCAACAACTCTGTGATGCTTTCTACTGTTTTCTCATCCTAGTAGTCTCCAATGCTGACCATTTTGGGATGCTCGGCTATCCCAATGTTGACTTTATTTACTTTAATCGGTGCGGAAATGACTTAAGATTCTATTGGTGGACCTTCCACGTCTCTTTTACCTTTTACCTCTTCAATCTGAATATCACGCGGATCATCTTCATCTGGTGCTTCCTCTTGCACCTGATATCATGACAACAGTTCCTTAACTATATGTTTATTCCGTTGTTACTCTTCTGTGATAACTTCTATATCTAGTTCTTTGATAAATATTACTCCTCTTATCTGTTTTAGAGATGCATCTATGTTGGGGTTTTCATGTTTGAATGAAAATGTGACGGTAAAATTCTATTGCAATGTCGTCTGTGTCACAATTTCTTTTCACAAATACTAGTCTGTATACCAGTTCACTGGTATGCCCTCTAGAGTGTGTATGAAGTGATGAGGCCATTCATCTGGGGGTTTCATTCTCCATAGCATTCTACATGCCTCCAAGTGTTCTGTTGGTGCCCCATGTCCATCATACTTCTACTTTTTGTTGTTTTTATGTTTTGCGCCAAACCTTATACAAAGTAGCCTCTTACATTGATACCAATCTGTGATGGTCTTCTTGTGCGCATNGGTTTCATTCTCCATAGCATTCTACATGCCTCCAAGTGTTCTGTTGGTGCCCCATGTCCATCATACTTCTACTTTTTGTTGTTTTTATGTTTTGCGCCAAACCTTATACAAAGTAGCCTCTTACATTGATACCAATCTGTGATGGTCTTCTTGTGCGCACCCCACCATATTGCAAGTGTGGCCTTGAGTGCTAGATCAAGTGCTAACAGTCTTTGGTTGCATATTCATACTGTTTCAAGAATGTTTCCAAATCATTTATTCTGTGGAAACTGGGTGGTTCTCTGATTTCTGTGCCTACCCATCTTACTCCACGGTCTATTCTTGCACATATTCTCATGGATACTTCATGTAGCCTTTTCTTCCAGTTCTCTAAACCAGTGTTTGAGTCTGTTTCACATGAAGTAATGATCTGCCAACTGAGTACCCCATCTATAGTTGGGTTTACGTAATCCTCATCGTGCATAGTTGTTCTTTACAACTAGTCGATTTCCTCTAGGTTTGGGTAAGTAGGTTCTACTAACCTCTCCCCTTCAGATGGATATAATGGTGCGATTAACCTATATTCTCCTGAATCAAATGACATTTCCTAGTTTTCAAGTTGATTATGGCCTGGTTTTCAAACTCCCAATCTAGACCAAGCAGTGTTGGGTAAGGTGTTTTGTCATCCACTATTTCAATAACTTCAATATCTGCTTTAGTGCACACTCCATCTAGGTCGACTGTCACTCCTTTTAGTCTACCTATTGGTAGGACTCTATGTTGATTTTCTAGTTTCAATTGAACAGGTGAGTATCCTAATGTTGGCTCTCCCATGCATTGCCATGTTTTATTTGGTAATACATTAACTTAAGATCCTAGATCTAGTATGATGTCTCCCATATTAAAATCCTCAATATTATTATCCAGTCTAAAATCCTTACTTGTTCTTCTTCTTATGTGTAGGTGATTAACTGTTTTTGGTTCTATATTTTCTTTTGTCTCGCCGCTACACTTTTCTAGTATGTTTTTCAATATTTTCATAGATGATGGATCACTTAACACCTTTACACATGATTGCAAAAAGACTTTGATGGTACTTACTTGTCCCATGGGTTACATCCTGTTGGTATGATCCAATGATGGTGGCATATCGTATTTTGGTGCTTGTTCTGTTGCACAACTGAAGTCAACGCCATGTCCCCCCTCTGAAATTATTGTCAAGCTTCCTTGAATATCTCCTTCTCCTTTTGCGCGTCAAACTATTTCCTTAGTTCCATGTTCTTCTATACACACTGGTTTTATACTGGTTCCTATCGAACTATGTCATTTCCTGTTTTAGTTCCTCCGCGAGTCATGATATTGATGTTCCCTCCTTCATACCTTGCTTCAGCTGAGATCCACTAAACATTCTGGTTTTTTTGGTTCCTCTTTTCTTGGATCTTTACTAGTAGTGTCAGACATTCTTCTATGTCATGATCTGATGAGTGACAATACATACAAGTCGTTGGTGGAAGCATACATTCCCTTGCATAGTGTCTCGGTTGTTGACAATTGTGACATACTACTGGTCCTCTACCTCGTCTGAAACCTCCTCTAGCTCATCCTCCTCTTATATAGCCTGCTTGATCTCCTCACGGTGCGTTATACTGAGGGGTTTGATTGTACTGCGCGGTATTGTACTGGGGTTGTGCCGTATTGTACTACAACTACACGTTATTGTACGATGGCTGCACAGTATTATACTACTGCCATGCAGTGTTGTATGGAGTTGGAACTTGATTAAACTATAGTGCTTCTTACCTATTCATCATTTATGCTTGTACTCTATATGCGTCTAATGTTCTTTCTCACATCAAATCCATAGTTCTACAATATTTTTTCTCGTGGCCCACTGACTTGCAAAAGGTGCAATATGAGCTCTTTGGGATTGTCTGGTATTTTTGCATCATTGGGCAATGCTAAGGGTCATGACCTGGTTTCTTGTATATTTTGCACCATAGTCCTCCTGGTGGTAATGGATTTGGCATTCTTGTTTCCATATACTGTGTGAACATTGGACATTCGTTCTTGTGGTGTCCTTTTATCCTGCATGTGGTACACCAAACAACTTCTCGTTTATCCTTGTTCTTATTCTAGTTTAGCTAAAACTTTAGATTATTCAAATCCTCTTTCAACCATTACAATACTTTACCAAAACCCTAACCCTACTAACGTTAGGTCTTCCTCTTGTGCGCGTGTTTCTCTTCCTTCCAACTGTCACTTTCCTTGTGCATGCTTTCTTGAATGCACACATGCTGTGTTTCCTTCTAGTTATTGCTTCACTCTCTACGTTCTTTATTTCCTCACGATCATTCTTCTTTCCACTTCGACCTGCTTCCAACACTCTACAAGCAACATTACAGTTAGAAGAAAACTAGTACAATCATAAAGATCCAATTGTGGAAGAACTAAAGCAAGATTTGAAGAAATTAACATTCCAATCGAATCATAACAAGGGAAAGGAGAAAAGAGAATATGTATGGTGTACAATGTGTAGGACATAAGGCCATCATAAGAATGAGTGTCCATTATTTGCACAATATATTGGAGTGGGTATGCCAAACTGTTTAGCATTAGGAGGACCATGGTGTGATATTTTAAAAACACATGGGCATGATCCTTATCATTTCACCCTAATGCATAAGTATCATACAATACCGAATATTATATTTTGTAACTTTTGTAAGTGAGTTGGACACAAAGACAAGGACTATAGAACCTTGGAGATGATGAAATAAAGGATTGAAAATACATACAGGGTGCAGGTTGAACATGTAACAGGAAAATTTGCGTAGAAGTCATAATATAACAATGTGAAACAACCACAATATAATCCTGCATAGAATTTTCAAGAAAAACCATAGTACAATAATATGCAACAGTTTGGAGCACAACCACAATAGTGTGTAGCACCACCAGAGTACAATAATCCACAGTCGTATTATAATCAAGGACCACAGTATAACACATCGTGCAGATATAATCAAGGAAACATAGGAGGCTTGAAAGGAGGAGGTCGTGGAGGTAGAGACCTTGGATGAGGTCGAGGACCATTAGTTTGTCATAACTTTTAGAAACTAGGGCACTATGAAAGAGACTTCCTAGAGCCACCTGTGACATGTATGTATTGTCCCACATTAGACCATGCAACAAAAGAGTGTCCAACACTTTTGATAAAGATACTAGACAAGAGGAATCAGACTAATCATAATGTGCAATGGGTCATGGTGGAAAATAAAGAAGAAGATGAGAATAAGATTAACATAGTTACTAGAGGTGGAGCTAAGACCGAAGAAGATGAAACCAAGAAGGATCAGGACCCGTACGAGTGCATTAGGAAAAATAGAACACTTGAACACATTTTTTATGTGTGCAAAGAGAAAGATATATTCAGAGAGGATAGGAAAGAGATTTAGAAATAAAATATTGCATCTACTTCAGGGACTAAACCAAAAGATGAGATACCCATGTATGAAATTCCTTCATTATTTGATCGGACTAATTAAGGGAAGTCTTCAAAACAAGTAAGTAACTTAAGTAATGTTTTGGGGTCATGTGTAAAATTGTCGAATGATAAAAATTGCGTACAAGTACTGTCAAATATGTTAGAACAGTGTAATCTTGGGGAAGAAAGGGTAAAAAGAGTAAATCAGGTCTGTAAGAAAAGAAGAACTAGAAGAGAATTTAGATTGAATGCCAAAATAGGAGAATTCAATATGGGGGATATCATACTAGACTTAGGATCTGAATTCAATGTTCTTCCAAAGAAGACTTGGGAAGCTATGGGAGAACCTCAACTGGGGTACTCACCTATTCAATTAAAGTTGGAAACTCAGTACAAAATGGTGCCAATTGGTAGGTTGAAGGGGATTCCAGTATATTTGTATGGTGTGCACACCATGGCAGACTTTGAGGGCATTGACATAGTAGATAACATTTCACCATATACAACACTATTGGGTATGGATTGTAATTTTGATAAACAAACTATTATTAACTTCAAGTCAAGAAAGATGATATTTGAATCAGGGGAATACAAATTTATTGCACCATTGGATCCCTGAGAAGGAGGAAGGTATGTGGAACATGTGAAAGACAATATTCTTATAGAATATCTGAATCAGATATACAAAGCTACCACATGCGAAGAAGATTATATCAACCCAATTGCAGGTGGTGTTGGTGCAATTATATGTTCAATATATTGTAATCATTTAATATGTCAATCCCGTTTCGTAATCAATAGATTTGATGCACTATATGTGATGATAACCAATAAGCTCCTATGTCTGATGCGTATAGCCTACATAAGAAACACTCCAAAACCAATGCTTTGTTTCACAATCTTCAAACAATATTCTTCACACAGTTTAAAAACCAGAAAGCAAAACTCATAAACAAAATGTCAACAAGCATGTGATTTAAAGACTCTTGCTCAGGTAATGAATATGTTCATTTACAAGCTCATGAAAGGGAACAATGAAATTTGACTATGTTTCCTTTAGAAACTAATTTAACAACAATTTGTTATTAACAATCTGCACACTCTTAAAAGGAAAATCATTCATAACCTAATAAATCCTAGAAGAAATACTAGGTGTAGTGAGATACTCCATTATAGGTTCATGTAGGGTGAGAGATGGAGATATTAATTCTCCCTATATTTGCAAAATAAAAACAAACATTAAAGCATTCAATCTAACAAATGATTGTCCACGCAGACACACAAAAATAAAAATATTTACTTAGAAATCTATGTTGCAATCGGAAATGCTCACTCACTCAAAATTACAAAAAAAATTTATTGTGTTTTGTTAAATGCTTTAGTGAAACACAATATAAGTAAAGTTAGATGCTATTATCAAAACACATAATTGTTTTATCCACACAAAAACCATAATTATATTCACACAAATATATATACAAGGAAGCTTACCTTGGTCGGGTCGTGTTAGCGATTTTTCTGGTTAAGGGGGTTGGATGCGAAAGAAAAGGGTTTAAAACCCACTTGTCCTAAGTCTTATGCGCAAATGCATCCGAATTAAATGAGAATCAGTTCTGGACGGTTAGGATCATAGCGCTCGGATAAACGACGCGCATTGGATTCTGGACCCCCCTTGCCTTTCTACCTTTAAGCGGGGGGGGGGCGGTCCGGAATCGGGGGCGCACCTCTCCGACGGCCCAGATCAGTGCACCCAGATCAACGACGATGAAGACCATTCCAGACCCCCCCCACCTTTCTACCTTTA
>JASDQU010243857.1:2668-14169 GCA_032191745.1 Picea mariana
GGCAATATTAGAGTAAATGTGCTCTCTCTTTCTCTATATTATTAATTTTATATAAAATTTAATATTATATTTACGTTATTAAAATCTCTAAATCTAACTTACTTTTATAAGTGGAATGTGCTTTATATATAAACAAATAGACACACTCTTTATTTTATTTTATTATATTAATTTTATATAAAAAATTAACTGGGTTAAAATGGACGTTACATTTTGTTTAAGTTGTAACATACACCCTATTTATTTTTTTAGATACAAAATTATTTGGGAGTGAATAATCAAAACTATTCAAATACGAGTAGGGATAATCTTAATAATTATATAAGATTAATAATAATTATATGAAATTAAAAAACGGACGTTACATTTTGTTTAAGTTGTAACATACACCCTATTTATTTTTTTAGATACAAAATTATTTGGGAGTGAATAATCAAAACTATTCAAATACGAGTAGGGATAATCTTAATAATTATATAAGATTAATAATAATTATATGAAATTAAAAAACGAGTTCAACTGGTCGTTCCCTATGGGGACTTGGTGGAAGAGGTCTTCCCATGTATAGTGTGGGAAGTCGGGAACTGGACTTTAAGAGTCATTAAATATTAAGTCGTTTCCTTTACTTGACTTGGTAGACATGCCGTACCCTAACTTCCTGCTTTGAGTTGCCGTGATCAAATTATTATGTTCGGCGCGCGGGGTGGATTCGGTCGCCGATAAGTAAGAAGAGCGTGTAGCCATGAACACCAATCGCATAACCCCACGCATTGCTAGCCTGGCGGCCATGCTGCCTATTTGCCAGTCGCCGCCCGTATTAATTCCAATACGTATTTAATTCCCATAAAACAAAAACACGTTTTTAAATAAAAATAAGTTTATGAAATATAAATAAATTAGACAGATGGCCAGCAACAAATTAAAAGGTTGAATAATAAAAAAAAAATAAAACAAAATTACAAAATTATTGTTTTTAAATAAAAATAAGTTTATGAAATAGAAACAAGTTAATGGAGACATGACTAGCAGCAAATTAAAAAGCTTATCAGCAACAGATACAAACTAATATTGTTCAAAACCTTTAAAAAAATAGTTGCATGAATAGAAGCATGGAGCAATAAAATAAATGAAAAAATTTAAAAAAAATAATACAACTTAACTTAAATTTATTTTAAAAAATTCAATCTTAACTTAAACTCAAAAAATCATTTTAATTTGAACAAATAATACAACTTAACTTAAATTTATCTTAAAAAATTCAATCTTAATTTAAACTCAAAAAATCATTTTAATTTGATGTTCAAAATAATAACAAAAAAGGAAATATGCTAATTTTAAAAATCAATTAACTAGATTCATCTTAAATATACATTAAGATGAGATCCATGTCAACTCCAAAGCTGAAGTTTCCAGAATTTTAAGTTTTTGAACCAACTTACCAGAGACTTCTGCACTTGGAATTGATTTGATTTCTTTGTTGTTTTAATGAATTTGAGGTGCAAAAAAATCTATGTTAAATGTTTTTAAGTTTTTGAACCAACTTATCTCTAATTTCATTCTTTGTTTTTTTAATGAATTTGACTTGAACGAAGATCTATGCTAAATTTAAAATTTAGTTCTAGAGTTTTAAGTTTTTGAACCAACTTATTTCTATTTAGTCTAGACTACATGTAAGTTAATCCCCTATTAGTATATGGGTGCATGGTGTAGAAATATCAAAACCTTCATGTCTCACAAATCCCTATTTCCAACAAAAATAAATGAAAATTGTATTTGTTAAATAAAATTTCTACTTCAATAATTATATCAAGAAGTTGGTTACATTTATAATTTATTTATAAAATAAAGGACAAAACATCACTTAAAGAAATGCAAGTAAACTTTAATAATTTAATTATTAAAAGTTTTTTATTATAGATATCACAGTTGTATAAGTCAATTCTGTTGAGAAGCTTTATCGAACTTACTGACATGTGAAATAATTAGCTTGTAGGATTAAGATTCAAGGTGACTGTGTTGAGAATCAAGTCCGTTATTATTCATCAAATCTTGAATTAGATTAACTATCGTTTCAACGAATACTAAATATATATATATATATTATTTTATCCKAGAAAAATTAAGTTTATATATATATATATATATATATATTATTTTATCAAAGAAGAATAAATACAGACACACAGATTCATAACTCAACATTATTAAGAGGTAGAGTGGAGCTTCATTCAAATTCCTACAAGAGGATGGAAGTTACATCTATTTAAATGAATAATACGCCCTTCATGGTATAACATTGCATAATTTGTAAAATTTCAAAGAATACTGAACACACTCTAAATTTCAGAATTTGAAAAAAGAAGAGTAAGAAAAAGTCAGGCTAGAATCAACTTAGTTATCCGAACAATGCATAGGAAGGAAGAGAAGAATTGATAGCAACAATAAGATACAAACGACCAAATTCTGTGCACCTTCATTGATGTGGGGAATTCGTATGTCACGAATTTTAAAGAGAATGAGGGTTATTGTATGAGTTAACCAAAAGAATGATGAAAACAGTAGGAGGTTTTCATTTCACAGATTTCAATCTAATATCGGGATAGGAAGGTGAAGGACTCAACCTAAACGGACCACAGAGCTTTCACCAAAGGATTTACCATTAAGAAAATTAAGATTCATACTATGAATAATATAACAGAGAAGGCAGAATTATGAGTTGACTGCCCTTAACCACCGTTAGAAAACCAGAATACACCGAATAATTACTAGCTCACACTTTAATATATTCTGAGATTTAACAAACATAAATAAATAATTTGTAAATAACAAATCATATTTAACAAACATAAATAAATAATTTGTTTAAAAAAAGCTAGATTCATCACCAGAGGACTAGACAAAGTTAAAGGTGAGGATTTTAACAAATAATTTAACCCTCTCGGTTTAACCCTCCGAGAGGAAAGAAGAAATAATAAAAAGGTTGATGTAAACTGAAACTTAAGAAGTTTAGGTGATAGAGAAGTAGATTTCAAAATCCACGAGTCATGTGGGACGTATTTATGGACAAGTGGCTACACCCAACCAATATTGTTGTTCCTTCCGAGTACCGGCTGCCACATTTGACAGTGGTATGTGATTAAAATGTTANGTTAAAAAAAAAAAAAAAAAAAAAATTCTAAATTTATTAATTTATTAGTTTTAGTTTTTTTTTTCCCAAATTTTTTTTTCACTTGTATTATATTTGGATTTAATCAAAATGATACAAAATAGTGCCCATATAATACACATATGACTTGTTCCATGCATAATTGATAGTTATACCATAAGCATGTCCATACAATAAAGAGGAGATCCCATAAAAACTAGAGAGGTAGCTGTACATATCAATGCTTATCATCACTGGTCTAACAAGACAAACATAGCTCTATGCCTTCATGATAGAGAGAAACAGGGGAATAAAAGACTATCAAGTGTCTAAAAAACTAAAAGAGAGATATACAATGAGTAGGACTCTTTAGTCCATATGTCCAAAGTTGATATGTCAAAGTACCAATATGTTCCAATAAGGCCCTTTTTGATAGGATATCCGCCTCCACATTTAATTCCCTGTATATATGAGTGAAGATGATCTGAGAGAATGTCTGAGTGAGATCAATGATCCTATCTTTGCAACATTCCAGTGCCACAACTTGAAGCTTTCATTTTTTGTTTAGCCAGTCAATAATGATTTTGGAGTCTCCTCTCACATGAAGATCCAAAATATTATGACGAGAATCCAATAATAGGGTGACCCAGACGCCAAGAAGTTTTTCCTTTTTGTTTGATCCTATGCCACAGTTGAAGGTCCAAGTGATTCAAGAGCCATCACAAAGATGTATCTTCCCACCCGCTCCACAATGTTGTCCCAAGTTTTGTGAAGCCCCATCGAGCCATGCATTGTTTCCACTCATCTGTGTAAGACGTTGTATGAATCGAAGAACAATAATCCTCTTCAACTTTTCAATTTTCAGCTCCCCCAAGATTATGAAACATACAATTTTTATGGAGACGGTTAAGTTTTCAAATATCGCCTTATTGTGAGTGAGCCAAACAAACCAACATACAATAACTGGTAGATGAGGTAAGGTGAAATCCTGTAGAGACCAATTCTCTAGGAAATCATGCAAATTTGAGCCCGTCCACATCAATTTGTGATTTAGGACTAATAAGATTTTATGCCAAATCAATTTAGTAAATGGATAGTCTAGAAAGATGTGGGAGATTGTTTCAGAATTGTTGCGGCAGAGGAGGCACATATTAGGACCCAACCAACCCCGACGAAGTAGTATATCCCAAGTTAGAATATTGTCATTAGCAGCAAGCCAAATGAAGAGTTTTAATTTTAATGGAAGAGCCCAATGCCATAGGTTTTTTCGCCATCCTGTGCAGCTTTGTAACAGATAGTAGATGAGATAGCATTATAAACATTATTTACAGTCAACAGACCAGAACTATCCCCACCATTCCAAAGGATAGTATCTGTTAGCACAAATTCTTGCAAGGGGGCGTTTTCTCTCCAAGATTCGAGCCCGTGGCGTAAACATGAAGAAATGGGGCTTAAAGAACCCATCAAATGCATTTTATTCATTTGCAGGCATGAGTGCCAAGCGCAACACGCAGAAGAAGTCCATTTCGAACTTAAATGTTAGCAGATGCGCGATCCGGGATTCAATGACGATGATCCATCTATTGAAGCAGATCGACGATCAACGAGAAATCACAGTTAGCAGAGTTGTGCCAGGATTAGCGCAATGGATAGCGTTTATATATCACCGAAGGGATCTCAGCCGTCCATCCCGGAGGAACACGTGGTGCACGATTAGGCTCTATCGCCTCCTCGCCTTTCATAACTTCAAAGCACAAGGAGCAGCCTCCTCCCATCCCCGAACCTTGAAATGTCGAAAACACCTTTGAAGACAGGCACAGGGTCACAACCCGTGGTCACTTGGGGGTGATAGAAAGAATTGTGCAAAGGGCCAAAGCGCCGGGTTTAGCTACAGAAGGGATCACCGCATTTTCCAGGGACCAGTTCAGCTCGACCTTGATCTTGGTCCTCGCTAAAATGAATGAAGGTGGATGGAGGTAGTTGAAACCTTGACTCACTCATTAAATGTGAGGCATGGAGGTTCTGGCAGGTGGTCTGCCCAAGACCATCCAGTGTGCATATTGATCTGAAAAGCCCATGCCGATCTGATGTTCTCGTCCGACCAAAGAACCTACACATGATAGGTTGAAATTTAATGTTTCAACTACCTCCCCTGCAAAGGCCATGCAAAGTTAAGGTGACGTCTGACCAAGGATTTCCATCCGAATTTGACTGAAAGGATGCCACGCCTTGGAGGTCCAAGCACGCCTCTGTTGGATGAATTTTTCTGAGTATATGTACTCAGTTTTTGTATTTTTCAAGGTATCGATGGTTGAGCTAGGCTCTCGATGGTAAAGTTTTGATGAAGCACCAGTTGCTCTAGTTATGTATTGACACTTGAGACTTCTTGCCTTATGAATGTCAGCGTCTTTCAGCTCTCTGTGTACACTATGTTAGAACAACTCAGAATTGGAGGATCCAATCGAATTGCGACTGTTATAGGATGATGCATGTTGGATCATTGTAATAGTTGTATCATTTCTAATCAGTTCTTGTATTTTCTCAACGCTGAATGATTTGGAATTGGAAGATCCAGTCAAGTCACCCTTAAGCTCCCCGAAACTCTGAACCAAGAGGATCTTGTATTCTGCGTTTTTTCCTCCTCAAGCTGCTGAAAGGCCTGATTCCCAAAGTAGTCTTGCTCACTCATCTCACTAAGTCTTCCATCTGCTCATTTTATTATCAACTCACTGACTAAAGTTAGATCAAGACCTCCTTTGTTTTTCTACATACCCAGCCTAGTTTTCTGAGTTAGAGCGATATCTTCTTGAGTCTCTATCCATTTGATCACCCCATTAAATTATTCGTGACATAAACTGATGGGCATTGGGCTCTGCTCCTGCTGCAATTTGGGAGTGACTTCCAACGCCAACATTTCTAGTGCTGTTACCGCGGATCGAAGTTGAAAATTTTCCCCGAGATTGAATGACATTGAGCCTCTGATTCTGAAGGTGCATCAAGCATAAGAGCCTTTTGAAGATTGCTACTGTGCACCTGGCGACTCCAGTGTGACGACTCCACTGGAGTGAACCTGCTGTTTTAAGTTGTGGCTTCTAGAGGTAGACACACACTGTCCCAGCCACAGCTGCCTCTAGCTACACCTGTAGTCGACCCGGAGGTGATTTTCAGAAAAGGAAAGGCCTCTGAAGGAGAAGCTACCACCGCTGAACCAGGTAATCTGCCATCTCCTTCTGTAGAAACTCCATTTTCTTCTCCTCAGCTTCCTAGCAGACCTTTCTCTAAAGTTTCCCGTTTCCTAAATTTCGGGAGTGTTCCTACAGAGTTTTACCCTCCCAGTCTGGGATTGGAAGGAGAAAACCTTGTCACTCCCCTTTCCCCTAAAGCTATACCTTGGCGTGGACCTAGGACCATAGGAGACTTCCCCACTCCTAGATTTACCACCCCTCCTCTTGTTACTGTTGCCACTTCTACACAGAGAGAAGCATCTGCTGACTCAAGCCCATTAGCCTTCTCCCTAAATCCCCCATTGTTTCTTGGAAGCTCATTCCCAATATCCCCTTCTCGAACTCCTTCCCTTCTGAGTTCTCCTCCACCTAATATCCCTATGGCAGGAGAAAATCCCCCTATGACCAGAATGGAGGCTATTATAGCCGCTAGGTATGCTCCCCTTATGTTACCTCAGCCTCTCAATGCCCTCCCAGCAGATGGTTACCTCAAGCAACTGCCCAAGTTTACAGGCGAGGGAGACATAACTGCAGAAGAACACCTTGAGGCCTTCTACAGTTTTACAGACGATCATGTTATCATGCATGCATATGTATGGATGAGGATTTTCATTCATAGTCTTGAAGGCGAGGCTAGAAAATGGTTTAGGGCCCTGCCTCCTGGATTTATTGATGGGATTGAGGCTTTGGATAGTGCCTTTTTGAGACAATGGGGAGACAAAAAGGACTTCATGTATTACATGATTGAGTTCGGGTCTTTGAAGAGAAAGGAAGGAGAGTCTGTCTCTGACTTCTCCCAAAGATTTAATAAAATGTACAATAATATCCCCATTGAGAAAAATCCCTCCGAAGCCTCTGCAAAGATCACTTATGCCAGTGCTTTTGATCCTGATTTTTGCCTCCAGCTGAGGGAAAAGAGAGCCACCACTCTGGCGCACATACAGGACGCGGCCGTAGCAGTAGAGTTTAATATATTGGCTGTTGACTGACTCAGGAGTAAGGATGACAGAGACATACCCAGGAAGAGAGCTGAAGCCTCCTCATCCTATTCCTCTCCCCTTCCTCCCCAAATGGATGAGGTAACTAAAGTGCTGAAATCTCTCTTGGCTAGAGTGGAAAAGTGGGAATTAGAGGGGAAGCCCGTGTACAAAAATCCCCAGCATAGTGATAACAAAGGTTTTAGGAGGCCTAGTAACAATATGCCACAAACGTTGCCAAAGGAACAAAGAAGCAGAGAGAGGGATGATCAGAGGATTCAAACCCTTCTCCAGAATAGCCTAGTTGCTCATGAAGAAGGGGAGGAGGTGGATGAACGCGACCCTGAGATCCACTGCATCGAGGAAACTTCCCCGTCTGCTCATTTGACTCAATCTGCATATGAAGAATCCCTTATCAACACTCAAATCAATGAGTTGAGTAAAGGGGAAAATGCCAACAACACTCCTAATAGATACAATCTTAGGTCAAAAAAGAAAGAAGGGAATTTTGATAGCCAGGATCAACCCCTCATAGCGGAAAGGCCCACTAAAGCTGCATCAACCACTACTAAAGAAAAGAACACTCAGAATACTTCGTCAGCAGCCAAGGAACCTGTCTCCGAGGTAAGGGAAGCTCCTAAGTCTCTTTCCTCCTTTAGTTTTGAGCATGAGATTCAGAAGATAAGAATTCCTGTACCCTTATCTGAATTAGTTAAAAATGAAGATTTCAAAAGGTCCCTCTCTAAGCTGTTACAATCCGAACCCCCCCAGCCTTCCACAGACTCAATAAATCTTCAAGATGAAAAGCCAGTAGTTGTCCTAGGTCCCATGGTAGAAGATAGAGATGATTCATCCCCTCCTTTCTAAACATTCCTAAACATACATGATAAAGTGCTGCATAACTGCCTCATGGATTTAGGCACTTCCCATAACCTTATGCCCAAAATAGTCATGGAAGAATTGGGACTGGAAGTGAAAAAGGATTATCATGATTTGTACTCTTTTGATTCAAGGAGGGTGAAATTTCTTGGAGTCATAAAAGACTTGGCGGCCTCTCTGTTTCAGTTGCCAATGAAGAGTGTGGTCATGGACATTGTAGTGGCCGACGTTCCTCCCAAGTTTGGCATGATATTGTCAAGATCTTGGATTAAAAAGCTTGGAGGAACACTACAAATGGATCTCACATATGCTACTATTCTAGTCTTTGGAGGGGAACACAGGAGGTTGTACAGAGAAGCCTAGCTAGCCTATATTGTCAGTGATGAAGCAAACCCCACCAATCATCCCATCTTTTCACTGGACACTGATTTGGGGTCTAGTTTATTGCAGATCACAGATGCTCCTAAAGCCCCTTTCCAAATCAGAAAGCAACCCTTATTTGATCACGAGACTCCTCCTCCAAACACCTCCATTTCGAAAATGTTTTTCGACGGAGATTCTTCTAGCGAAGGCACCAGCGCAGGAGTGGTTTTCATGTCACCTTCTCAAGAGACTATATCCCTGTCATACAAGTGGAATTTGAAATCACCAAAAATGTGGCAGAGTATGAAGCTCTGGTTCTAGGTTTAAGAGCCGCAAAGGAGATGGGGATAGAGGAGATAGAAGTGTTTGGAGATGCTAAAGTAATTATTCAGCAAGTCAGAAATGCTTATCGAGCCAAGCATCCTCGGCTCGGGAGCTACAGGAATGAGGTGTGGGAATTAATCGAAAATTTCTTCTCGGCTTTCAACATCTCTTTTATTCCAAGGGAGAAAAATGCTTTGGATGATTCCTTAGCCATTTCGGCGAGTCTGTTCAGAATCCCTCTGTTGCCTAAGAAAAAAAACGATGTTGAGATAAAATATAGGCCAGCTGTACCGGACAATGTCAGACATTGGAAGGTATTCGAAGACTATTTTGAAATCGAGAATTTTTTGCAGGCTGTCGACAAATTTTCTGAGTTGCAGATTGACCAGGACCCGGACCTTGAAGGTCACCCCTGCCCTGAGGTATTTTCAAATAAAATTGCTAATCACCAGATTATTCAGCTGCCCAACAATCACATTCCGAGGGGACTAGTCCCTTTAGAAAGATTGTTCGATGGGAATGATGTGGCAGTAAAGGGTAGGGTTTCAGATGAAGATGATGACACAACTGAGTGCAACATTGGCACACTGGAGGAGCCTAAGTTTTTCAAGTTGTCGAGCAGTTTGACCAGAGAACAAAGGACCAAATATACCGAGTTATTAAGAGAATTTGTTGATGTGTTTGCATGGACCTATGAAGATCTCAAGACATATGACACATCTGTCATTGAACACAAGATCCCATTGAAGGAAGAGGCTAAACCATTTAGGCAAAAGCTAAGACAGATAAACCCTATGTTGCTGCCTGTCATGGAAAAAGAAGTGAAGAAGTTGTTAGATGCCCAAATCATTGTCCCCTTGAGATATTCTGAATGGGTGGCCAATTTGGTCCTAGTAAGAAAGAAAAGTGGAGAAATCATGCTCTATGTTGATTTCAGGAACCTGAACAGGAGCTCAAAGAAAGACAATTATCCCCTGCCTAACATGGAACACATATTGTAGAGGGTAACTGGTGCATCTAGGATATCCATGATCGATGGTTTTTCTGGTTATAACCAGATATCAGTCATGCCCGAGGACAGAGAAAAAACGACCTTCACCACTCCTTGGGGCACATTCACGTATGCCAAAATGTCCTTTGGATTGATGAATGCAGGAGCAACATTTCAGGGGGCCATGGATATAGCCTTCATTGGGGAAAAAGATCAGTTTGCGGTGATCTATCTGGATGACATTACAGTCTTCTCCATGTATGAAAAAGAGCACTGTTGTCACCTGAGAAAAGTGTTCTTGAAGTGTCGGAGGTTTGGCCTATCCTTAAACCCCAAAAAATCTTTGTTTGCTATGAAGGAGGGGAAATTGTTAGGTCATATAGTATCAACAAAAGGAGTGAGGATTGATCCCAGCAGGGTAGAGGCAATTCAGACTTTGTCACTTCCCCGGTCTAGAAAGGAAGTTCAGGCCTTTTTGGGGAAGATTAACTTTCTAAGGAGGTTCATCTCAAATTTCGCTAAGATGGTGAAACAGATCACAACCATGCTCAGGAAAGGAAAAGAAGTAAAATGGACTGCTGAACCCAGGGAATATTTTATCCAAATAAAAAGGGCATTGACTGAGGCACCTGTGCTGATCAGTCTTGACTATTCTAAAGACTTCCTAGTTTTTTCTTTCGCTTCTTTTGATACAATAACAACGGTTCTACTGCAGGGAAATGAGGAAGGGCGAGAGCAACCCATTGCCTTCTTCAATAAAGCATTAAGAGATGCAAAAATCAGGTACGAGATCATGGAGAAGTAGGCTTATGCCTTGGTGAAAGCTCTCAAAGCTTTCAGAGTCTATGTCTTGCACCCAAAAGTGACCGCATATGTTCCTTCGACCTCTGTGAAGGACATCCTTGTACAACCCAACATAGATGGGAGAAGAGGCAAATGGATTGATAAGATCTTGGAGTTTGATCTGGAGATCAAGCCCACCAAGTTGGTTAAGGGGCAGGGTTTAGCCAAGCTATTGGCCGAATCCAATTGTAGAGCCTTGGGGATTAGTCTGATCAATACTTGCTTAGGAATTCAGTAAGATGATTCGCCCAACCAAGGTTCTCAGGACAAATTGCCACTAACAGAATGTGCCTGGTATCAAGACATCTTGTACTTTCTACAAGAATTGAAGCTTCCTGATGGAATGCGAAAGAGCAAGACACGAGCTTTAAAGCTCAAGGCAGTCAGATAATGCCTCATTGACCGAGCCTTGTACTGGAAGGACCCTCTAGGGGTATTTTTAAGGTGCCTAAAGCCACAAGAAGCCCAAAAGGTTATGTTTGATTTTCATAGCGGCCTTTATGGGGGGCATCATTTCTGGAAGACCACAGCTCACAAAATCCTCAGGGCTGGGTATTACTGGCCCACTTTATTCGCTGATGTCTGCAGAGAAATTAGAGACTGCATCAAATGCCAGAAGTTCTTAGGAAAGCAACAGCTTAGACCACTGCCACTGAAGCCCGTAGTAGTTTCGGCACCCTTTCAGTAGTGGGGATTGGACTTCATCGGAGAAATTCATCCTCCCTCAAGTGGCCAACATAGATGGATCCTGACTG
>JASDQU010243857.1:15091-34791 GCA_032191745.1 Picea mariana
AGGGACAACTCTATCCCCCATGGAGCCTAATGTTAGCACAAATTCTTGCAAGGGGGCATTTTCTCTCCAAGATTTGAGCCCGTGGCATAAACACGAAGAAATGGGGCTTAAATAAACCATCAAATGCATTTAATTCATTTGCAGACATGAGCGCCAAGTGTAACACGTAGAAGAAGTCCATTTCGGACTTAAATGTTAGCAGATGGGCGATCCAGGATTCAATGGCGAGGATCCATCTATTGAAGTAGATCGACGATCGGTGAGAAATCGGGGTTAGCAAAGTTGTGCCAGGATTAGCACAATGAATAGCATTTATATATCACCAAAGGGATCTCACCCGTCCATCCCGGAGGAGCACGTGGTGCACGATTAGGCTCTATCGCCTCCTCGCCTTTCGTAACTTCAAAGCACAAGGAGAAACCTCCTGCCATTCCCAAGCCCCGAAACGTTGAAAACGCCTTTGAAGACAGGCACAGGGTCACAACCTGTGGTCACTTGGGGGCGATAGAAAGAATTGCACAAAGGGACAAAGTGTTGGGTTTAGCTGCAGAAGGGATCACCGCGTTCTCCAGGGACCAGTTCAGCTCGACCTCGATCTTGGTCCTCGCTAAAATGAATGAAGGTGGATGGAGGTAGTTGAAACCTCAACTCACTCATTAAATGTGAGGCATGGAGGCTCTAGAAGGTGGTCTGCCCAAGACCATTCGGTGTGCAGATTGATCTGAAAAGCCCATGTTGATCTGATGTTCTCGTTCGACCAAAGAACCTGCACACAATAGGTTGAACTTTAATGTTTCATCTACCTCCCCTGCAAAGACCATGCAAAGTTAAGGTGATGTCTGACCAAGGATTTTCGTTCGAATTTGACTGAAGGGACGCCACGGCTTGGAGGTCCGAGCACGCCTCTATTGGACGAATTTTTCTGAGTGTATGTACTTAGTTTTTGTATTTTTGAAGGTATCGATGGTTGAGCTAGGCTCCCGATGGTAAAGTTTTGATGAAGCACTGGTTGCTCTGGTTATGTATTGACACTTGAGACTTCTTTCCTTATGAATGTCAGCCTCTTTCATCTCTCTGTGTACACTGTATTAGAACAGCTCGGAATTGGAGGACCCAATCAAGTTGCGACTGTTATAGGATGATGTATGTTGGATCACTGTAATAGTTGTATCGTTTCTAATCAGTTCTTGTATTTTCTGAACGTTGAATGATTTGGAATTGGAAGATCCAGTCAAGTCACCCTTGAGTTCCTTGAAACTCTGAACCAAGAGGATCTTGTATTCTGAGTATTTTCCTCCCCAAGCTGCTGAAAGGCCTGATGCCCAAAGTAGTCTTGCTCACTCTTCTGACTAAGTCTTCCATCTGCTCATTTTATTATCAACTCGTTGACTGAAGTTAGATCAAGAACTCCTTTGTTTTTCTACATACCTAGCCCGATTTTCTGAGTTAGAGATATATCTTCTTGAGTCTCTATCCATTCGATCACCAAATTAAATTATTTGTGACATAAACTGATGGGCGTTGGGCTCTGCTCCTGCTACAATCCAGGAGTGACTTCCAACACCGACATTTCTGGCATCGTTGCCGGGGATCGAAGTTGAAAATTTTCCCCGAGATTGAATGACATTGAGCCTCTGATTCTGAAGGTGCATCAGGCCTCAGATCCTTTTGAAGATTGCTACTGTGCACCTGGAGACTCCATTGCGATGACTCCACTGGAGTGAACCTGTTGTTTTAATTTGTGGGTTCTATAGGTAGACACACGCGGTCCCAGCCACAACTGCCTCTAGCTACACCTTTAGTCGACCCGGAGGTGATTTTCAGAAAAGGAAAGGCCTCTAAAGGAGAAGCTACCATCGTCGAACCAGGTAATCTGCCATCTCCTTCTGTAGAAACTCCATTTTCTTCTCCTCAGCTTCCTAGCAGACCTTTCTCTGAAGTTTCCCGTTTCCTATATTTTGGGAGTGTTCCTACTGAGTTTTCTCCTCCCAGTCTGGGATTGGAGGGAGAAAACCTTGTCACTCCCCTTTCCCTTGAAGCTATACCTTGTCTTGGACCTAGGACCACAGGAGACTTCCCCACTCCTAGCTTTACCACCCCTCCTCTTATTATTGTTGCCACTTCTACATAGAGAGAAGCATCTGCTGATTCAAGCCCGTTAGCCTTCTCCCTAAATCCCCCATTGTTTCCTGGAAGCTCATTCCCAATATCCCCTTCTCGAACTCCTTCCCCTCCAAGTTCTCCTCCACCTAATATCCCTATGGTAGGAGCAAATCCCCCTATGACCAGAATGGAGGCTATTATAGCAGCTAGGTATGCTCCCCTTGTGTTACCTCAACCTCTCAATGCCCTTCCAGCAGATGGTTACCTCAAGCAGCTGCCCAAGTTTACAGGCGAGGGGGACATAACTACAGAAGAACACCTTGAAGCCTTCTACAGTTTTACAGACGATCATGTTATCATGCATGCAGATGTATGGATGAGGATTTTCATCCATAGTCTTGAAGGCGAGGCTAGAAAATGGTTTAGGGCCCTGCCTCCTAGATCTATTGATGGGATTGAGGCTTTGGATAGTGCCTTTTTGAGACAATGGGGAGACAAAAAGGACTTCATGTATTACATGACTGAGTTCGGGTCTTTGAATAGAAGGGAAGGAGAGTCTGTCTTTGACTTCTCCAAAAGATTTAATAAAATGTACAATAATATCCCCACCGAGATAAAGCCCTCCGAAGCCTCTGCAAAGATCACTTATGCCAATGCTTTTGATCCTGATTTTTTCCTCCTGCTGAGGGAAAGGAGAGCCACCACTCTGGCACACATACAGGACGTGGCCGTAGAAGTAGAGTATAATATATTGGTTGTTGATCGACTCAGGAGTAAGGCTGACAGAGACATATCCAAGAAGAGAGCTGAAGCCTCCTCATCCTATTCCTCTCCCCTTCCGCCCCAAATGGATGAGGTAACTAAAGTGCTGAAATCTCTCTCGGCTAGGATGGAAAAGTGGGAATTAGAGGGGAAGCCCGTTTAGAGAAATCCCCAGAATAGTGATAACAGAGGTTTCAGGAGGCCTGGTAAGAATATGCCACAGACGTTGCCAAAGGAACAAAGAAGTAGAGACAGGGATGATCAGAGGATTTAGACCCGTCTCCAGAATAGCCTAGTTGCTCATGAAGAAGGGGAGGAGGTGGATGAATTTGACCTTGAGATCCACTGCATCAAGGAAACTTCCTCGTCCCCTCATTTGACTCAATCTGCATATGAAGAATCCCTTATCAACACTCAAATCAATGAGTTGAGTAAAGGAGAAAAGGCCAGCAACACTCCTAACATATATAATCTTAGGTCAAAAAAGAAAGAAGGGAATTTTGATAGCCAGGATCAACCCCTCATAACGAAAAGGCCCACTAAAGCTGCATCAACCACTACTAAAGAAAAGAAAACTTAGAATACTTCGCCAGCAGCCAAGGAACCTGTCTCTGAGGTAAGGGAAACTCCGAAGTCTCTTTGCTCCTTTAGTTTTGAGCATGAGATTGAGAAGATAATAATTCCTGTACCCTTATCCGAATTAGTTAAAAATGAAGATTTCAAAAGGTCCCTCTCTAAGATATTACAATCTGAACCCCCCCAACCTTCCACAGACTCAATAAATCTTCAAGATGAAAATCCAGCAGTTGTCCTAGGTCCCATGGTAGAAGATAGAGTTGATTCATCCCCTCCTTTCTACACATCCCTGAACATACATGATAAATTGCTGCATAAATGCCTCATGGATTCATGGGCTTCCCATAACCTTATGCCCAAAATAGTCATGGAAGAATTGGGACTGGAAGTGACAAAGGCTTATCATGATTTGTACTCTTTTGATTCAAGGAGGGTGCAATGTCTTGGAGTCATCAAAGACTTGGCGGTCTCTCTGTTTCAGCTGCCAATGAAGAGTGTGGTCATGAACGTTGTAGTGGCCGACGTTCCTCCTAAGTTTGGCATGTTGTTGTCAAGATCTTGGATTAAAAAGCTTGGAGGAACACTACAGATGGATCTCACATATGCTACTATTCCATTCTTTGGAGGGGAACATAGGAGGTTGTACAGAGAAGCCCAACTAGCCTATATTGTCAGTGATGAAGAAAACCCCACCAATCATCTCATCTTTGCACTGGACACTGATTTTGGGTCTAGTTTATTGTAGATCAGAGATGCTCCTGAAGCCCCTTTCAAAATCAGAAAGTAGCCTTTATTTGATCACGGGACTCCTCCTCCAAACACCTCCATTTGGAAAATGTTTTTCGACGGAGCTTTTTCTAGCAAAGGCACCGACGCGGGAGTGGTTTTTATGTCACCTTCTCAAGAGACTATATCCCTGTCATACAAGCTGGAATTTGAAACCACGAACAATGTGGCAGAGTATGAAGCTTTGGTTCTGGGTTTAAGAGCCGCAAAGGAGATGGGGATAGAGGAGATAGCAGTGTTTGGAGACGCTGAAGTAGTTATTCAGCAAGTCAGAAATGCTTATCCAGCCAAGCATCCTCGGCTCAGGAGCTATAGGAATGAGATGTGGGACTTAATCAAAAATTTCTTCTCAGCTTTCAACATCTCTTTTGTTCCAAGGGAGAAAAATGCTTTGGCTGATTCCTTAGCTATTTCGGCGAGTCTGTTCAGAATCCCTTTGCCACCTAAGAAAAAATACGATGTTGAGATAAAATATAGGCCAGCTGTACCGGACAATGTCAGACATTGGAAGGTATTCGAAGACTATTTTGAAATCAAGAATTTTCGGTAGGCTGTCGACGAGTTTTCTGAGTTGCACATTGACCAGGACCCGGACCTTGAAGGTCACCCCTGCCCTGAGGTATTTTCAAATAAAATTGCTAATCACCAGATTATTCAGCTACCTAGCAATCACATTCCGAGGGGACTAGTCCCTTTAGAAAGATTGTTCGATGGGAATGACGTGGCAGTAAAGGGTAGGGTTTTAGATGAAGATGCTGACACAGCTGAGTGAAACATTGGCACACCGAAGGAGCCTAAGTTTGTCAAGTTGTCGAGCAGTTTGACCAGAGAAAAAAGGACCGAATATACCGAGTTATTAAGAGAATTTGCTGATGTGTTTGCATGGACCTATGAAGATCTCAAGACATATGACACATCTGTCATTGAAAACAAGATCCCACTGAAGGAAGAGGCTAAACCATTTAGGCAAAAGCTAAGACAGATAAACCCTATGTTGCTGCCTGTCATGGAAAAATAAGTGAAGAAGTTGTTAGATTCCCAAATCATTGTCCCCTTGAGATATTTTCAATGGGTGGCCAATTTGGTCCCGGTAAGAAAGAAAAGTGGAGAAATCAGGCTCTGTGTTGATTTTAAGAACCTGAACTGGAGCTCAAAGAAAGACAATTATCCCCTTCCTAACATGGAACACATATTGTAGAGGGTAACTGATGCATCTAGGATATCCATGATCGATGGTTTTTCTGGTTATAACCAGATATCAGTCATGCCCGAGGACAGAGAAAAAACGACCTTCACCACTCCTTGGGGCACATTCATGTATGTCAAAATGCCCTTTGGATTGATGAATGCAGGAGCAACATTTTAGCGGGCCATGGATATAGCCTTCATTGGGGAAAAAGATCAGTTTGTGGTGATCTATCTGGATGACATCACAGTCTTCTCCAGGTCTGACAAAGAGCACTATTGTCACCTGAGAAAAGTGTTCTTGAAGTGTCGGAGGTTTGGCCTATCCTTAAACCCTCAAAAATACTTGTTTTCTATGAAGGAGGGGAAATTGTTAGGTCATATAGTATCAACAAAAGGAGTGAGGATTGATCCCAGCAGGGTAGAGGCAATTCAGACTCTGTCACTTCCCCGGTCTAGAAAGGAAGTTCAGGCCTTTTTAGGGAAGATTAACTTTCTAAAGAGGTTCATCTCAAATTTCGCTGAGATGGTGAAACACATCACAACCATGCTCAAGAAAGGAAAAGAAGTAAAATGGATTGCTAAACCCAGGGAATATTTTATCCAAATAAAAAGGGCATTGACTGAGGCACCTATGCTGATCAGTCCCGACTATTCCAAAGACTTCCTAGTTTTTTCTTTTGCTTCTTTTGATATAGTAGTAGCGGTCTTACTGCAGAGAAATGAGGAAGGGCGAGAGCAACCCATTGCCTTCTTCAGTAAAGCATTAAGAGATGCAGAAATCAGGTACGAGATCATGGAGAAGTAGGCCTATGCCTTGGTGAAAGCTCTCAAAGCTTTCAGAGTCTATGTATTGCACTCAAAAGTGACCGCATACGTTCCTTTGGCCTCTGTGAAGGACATCCTTGTACAACCCGACATAGATGGGAGAAGAGGCAAATGGATTGCTAAGATCTTGGAGTTTGATCTGGAGATCAAGCCCACCAAAATGGTTAAGGGGCAGGGTTTAGCCAAGATATTGGTCGAATCCAATTGCAGAGCCTTGGGGATTAGTATGCTCAATACTTGCTCAGGAACTCAGCAAGCTGATTCTCCCAGCCAAGGTTCTCAGGACAACTTGCCACTAACAGAATGTGCCTGGTATCGAGACATCTTGTACTTTCTACAAGAATTGAAGCGTCCTGATGGAATGGGAAAGAGCAAGGCACGAGCTTTAAAGCTCAAGGCAGTCAGATATTGCCTCATTGACTGAGCCTTGTACTGGAAGGACCCTCTAGGGGTATTTTTAAGGTGCCTGAAGCCACAAGAAGACCAAAAGGTTATGTTTGATTTTCATAGCGGCCTTTGTGGGGGGCATCATTTCTGGAAGACCACAGCTCACAAAATCCTTAGGGCTGTGTATTACTGGCCCACTTTATTCGCTGATGTCTACAGAAAAATCAGAGCCTACATCAAATGCCAGAAGTTCTCAGGAAAGCAGTAGCTTAGACCACTGCCACTGAAGCCCGTAGTAGTTTCGACACCCTTTCAGCAGTGGGGATTGGACTTCATCGGAGAAATTCATCCTCTCTCAAGTGGCCAACACAGATGGATCCTTACTATGACAAACTATTTCACCAAGTGGATATAAGCTGCCCCCACCAGAAGTGCATCGCACAAAGCAATCATCAACTTTCTAGAGGATATCATAGCCAGATTTGGCGGTCCCAGCAGGATTGTCATTCATAATGCTACTTCATTCAAATCTGAGCCTCTGATTAAGTTCTGTGAGCAGTTCTAGATCTCTCTAATTCAGTCCAGCCCCTATTACCCTCAAGGAAATGGACTGGTAGAATCTTCCAATAAAAGCCTAATCAAGCTCATTAAAATATTATTGGAAGACAATAAGAGGGCTTGGGATTCAAAGCTCAAATTTTCTCTATGGGCCGATCGAGTGACAACGAAGAAGTCCCTGGGCACCTCACCTTTTCAACTAGTTTACGGAACATAAGCGGTTTTTCCCACTTAGCTCGCCTTACCTGTAGTGAAGTTCTTTCAAGAATATGAAGGAGAGCCGGATCATATGGTCAGAAGGATTCATCAGATGGTGGAAATACAACAAATCAGGGAACAGGTGATGAACACAACTCATAGTCATTAGAAAAAGGTCAAACAGACCTTTGACAGGAAGGTCAGGAAGAAGGAGTTTGAGATCGGGGATTTGGTGCTTAAGTGGGATGCACCCAGACAGGATAAGGGAAAACACATCAAGTTTGACACCCTATGGATTGGGCCTTTCAAAATATCTGAGGTATTCTCAAATAACACGTAGAGGTTGCAGGATTTGGAGGGTGAAGAGGTTTTCAACAACCCAGTAAATGGGCATTTTCTAAAGAAGTGTTTTGTTTGAGCCTTAGACGGCTCCTTTGTTTGTAAATATTGTCCTTTTGGTTCTTTGTTTATTTTTATTTTTCGGCTTAGTAAATGACTCCATAGCCCAATAGCAAGGCACTGAAGCTGCAAAATGAGTTCTTAGAGCATCGTAGGGACGACTCTATCCCCCATGGAGCCTAATGTTAGAAAAAATTCTTGCAAGGGGGCATTTTCTCTCAAAGATTTGAGCCTGTGGCGTAAACACGAAGAAATGGGGATTAAAGAACCCATCAAATGCATTTTATTCATTTGCAGGCATGAGTTCCAAGCGCAGCATGTAGAATAAGTCCATTTCGGACTTAAATGTTAGCAAATGGGCAATCCAGGATTCAACGGTGAGGATCCATCTATTGAAGCAGATTGACGATTGACGAGAAATCGTAGTTAGCAGAGTTGTGCCAGGATTAGCACAATGGATAGTGTTTATATATCACCGAAGGGATCTCAGCCGTCCATCCCGAAGGAGCACGTGGTGCACGATTAGGCTCTATCGCCTCCTCGCCTTTCATAACTTCAAATCACAAGGAGAAGCCTCCTCCCATCCCCGAGCCCCGAAACATCGAAAATGCCTTTGAAGACAGGCATAGGGTCATAGCCCGTGGTCACTTGGGGGCGATAGAAAGAATTGCGCAAAGGGTCAAAGCATCGGGTTTAGCTGCAGAAGGGATCACCGCGTTCCCTAGGGACTAGTTTAGCTCGACCTCGATCTTGGTCCTCGCTAAAATGAATGAAGGTGGATGGAGGTAGTTGAAACCTCAGCTCACTCATTAAATGTGAGGCATGGAGGTTCTGGCAAGTGGTCTGCCCAAGACCGTCTGGTGTGAAGATTGATCTGAAAAGCCCATGCCGATCTGTTGTTCTCATTCGACCAAAGAACCTGCACACGATAGGTTGAACTTTAATGTTTCAGCTACCTTCCCTGCAAAGGCCATGCAAAGTTAAGGTGACGTCTGATGAAGGATTTTCGTCTGAATTTGACTGAAGGGATGCCATGCCTTGGAGGTCCGAGCATGCCACTGTTGGATGAATTTGTCTGAGTATATGTACTCAATTTTTGTATTTTTGAAGGTATCGATGGTTGAGCTAGGCTCTCGATGGTAAAGTTTTTATGAAGCACTAGTTGCTCTGGTTATGTATTGCAACTTGAGACTTCTTGCCTTATGAATGTCAGCCTTTTTCATCTCTCTGTGTACACTGTGTTAGAACAGCTCGGAATTGGAGGATCCAATTGAGTTGTGACTGTTATAGGATGATGTATGTTGGATCAATGTAATAGTTGTATCATTTCTAATCAGTTCTTGTATTTTCTCAATGATGAATGATTTGGAATTGGAAGATCCAGTCAAGTCTCCCTTCAGTTCCCCAAAACTCTGAACCAGGAGGATCTTGTATTCTGAGTTTTTCCTCCTCAAGCTGCTGAAAGGCCTGATGCCCAAAGCAGTCTTGCTCACTCATCTCACGAAGTCTTCCATCTGCTCATGTTATTATCAACTCGCTCACTGAAGTTAGATCAAGACCTCCTTTGTTTTTCTACATACCCAACCTGGTTTTCTGAGTTAGAGCAATATCTTCTTCAGTCTCTATCCATTCGATCACCTGTTGGCAGCCATATTAATCTCTATCTTTTGTACAAGCTACCCACACAGGGTTTTTAAACCTTCATCAATCGTCACAACTATTTAAATGACATCATCATTCTTCACTTTTTGCATGCCTACTTCTCGTTTTCATTTTCACGACTGCAAGCGTGAAAACCCACAGTTAGAATTCATGTTAATTACGTCAAAGGATTAATGATAATTTGGTTTATCATGAACCTACTTGAACCTGGTTACCACTCCTTGGTCTCAAACACACCTTGATTTCATATGTACCAAACCACCACTCACTTTGCATTTGACTATTTTTAATAAGGTTTCGATTTATAAAATCGTTGATGCAATGGTTATTTGACATATTGGTGTCTTTGATGAAATCGTTGATGCAATGGTTATTTGACATATTGGCATCTTTGATGAAATCGTTGATGCAATGGTTATTTGACATATTGGTGTCTTTGATGAAATTGTTGATGCATTGGTTTATTCGACATATTGGTGTTTCTTTTAAATTGTGCAAATGCCATTGTTTATTTAACATTCGGATCGATTTTTGGATATGTATATCATGGTTTTCAATGGTTATGATTTTTATGTACCGAGGTTTCATTCCAAGTACAACCAGATATGATTTGTTTTCATAACCTCGAAACTACACCACTATCCTCGCACGCATAGCATTAACACTCCGCCCTTGCTGCCTTTGCATTGTGTTGGGGAAGCTCAAGGAAAATGGCTCTGTTTATTTTTTGTCAAACCCTATCGAAGAATACCCTGTTGATTTCTTGCTGTTATCCATGGCTCCTGTAGTGAGAATTGAACCCAACGGTGTCCAGACTTTGTTATTGTTTGATAGTGCCAGAGAAGACTTCTTAGGCTCACCCCGTAATTGCCTCCCAGAGACACGTTTTTACGTGAGCGATTCTGAGCAAACGGTTTTGAATTAGATCAAAACCTTGAAAACCCAGAACCGAAATGAGCCCTTTTACCTTCAACATGGGCGGTTTCCTTAGAAATTGGGTCATTACAGAGATATAGTTCGTCTTTTAGAGGTCAAATCTCAGTTTTTCTCTGTGGCTGAAAGGTGCGTTTTGATCTGGTTGCAAGTGTTGAAACATTTGTGACTTCTCCAGGCCTATGCCTCAGAACCCCTCTCACCCGTCCAGCCTTGTGCCTCAGCCTTCTGTGAACCCTTGATCAATCCAAAGATTTTCAAGCAGTCTGTCAGCAAGTTATACATCCATAGGCTCTGTTGTCTTTAAAAACGTGGAGGCAACCACTGCCATTATAAATGTATTATTATGTAAACATAGACCATCGCTGCTTGGGGAAAAGAACGATGGATTTATGATTTTCATACTTGAATGAAATATGATACTGGTTGCAGCTTTAGCTTTTCCATATTGTGGTTTTGTTCAAGTTAAGATTGTTTCAATTTGTAGTTAAGACTATTATTGCTTTCGCTATTATGGTTTACTACAGATTGGGATTGATATAAATTTATATGTATAATCCATGTTCATGTTCCAGATTTATGACACAGTAATCATTTTGTTTAAACCTGGGATTAAGAGATTTATCTTTATCATTTGTTGAACATTCATGCATGAGTTTTTACAACAAGGTTTATCTTAATGTGCTCACTTGTGAAATTGTAAGATTGTTGTCACTATACCTCTCATTTGTTCTGTCGTTAGCATTCAAAAGCGTTGTTGCTTCGTGTTTACGCGAAGTATTGGAAAATCTGGTGCGGGTTGGCCTCATCAAACAGTGAACGTAGATGCTATGTACAGGACGAGTAGGAGATGATAATTTCAAGTCAGTTTGTTATTTTCATTTTAATAGTTTAATTAATATAAGAATTTTCTGTAGTTTAGATACACAGTACAGATTGTTATTTTTATTGCTTAGTTAGATAGCTGTCATTTCATTTCTTTTTCATAAAAGTTATCAAAAAAAAATAAAAAAAAATACTAGCTTCGCTATCATAAGACAATTCATATATGATTTTGCAGATTTCGATCAAAATTTGCATTTTGTGAATACTATATAGATAACATAGATTTAATCATATCAATACACTGTATATTTAATAAGTAGGATTACTATTTCACTAATATTAATTAGCGAACTGTGAATATATATTAGACTTGTATATAGTTGCAGGAGTTTTTTTTTTTTTTTTTTTACTTAGTTAGTTTCTTTAGTTTAGTTTTTTTACTTTCCTAGGACTTAGATCGGTCAACGGAGCCGCTAAACCCGTTGGAGTGAATTAATCCAAACGGATTGGGTTATTTAGACAACCCCAGACCAGATTCACTCCTCCAGTTGACGAGTGGTCAATTTTGCCCGTCAACAAATGGCGCTAGAAGGAGGGCCGACTGACAAGCTGGCCCTGTAGGAGCCTTTATTTTAAATGTATTCAATTCCCCCATGGCTCCCCAAATCACTGTGTTGGAACATGCTTTCAACTTCTCATTACCCAATGTTCCCAATGAGACAGTCTCTCGCTTGTCCAAACTCACCTTTGATGGTGAAGGCAATACATCTACTAAAGACCACCTTGACAAGTTTTGGTGCATCTGCATCAAACATGACATCTTAGATTTAAGATTTTTATGCAGACTGTTCACTTTTACTTTTAGAGGTCGGATTAAACATTGGTTTGAATCCTTTCTAGCATGTCACATTTTTGATTGGTTTCAATTTGTAGATGAGTTTCTAGATTCTTTTGAAATTTATGATTTCGATCAATTATGTGAAGAATTTCATACTTCGCTAATCAACGACGATTCATCTTCAGAAGACTTTTTGACAAGAGTCTATCATATCCTCTGTAAATTTAATCTTGATGACATGTCATTTTCATTAAATCTCTTCTATGATGCTTGCATCCCTTCCATCCAGTCATATTCAAGCACGAACGAAGAACTAATTGCAAATCCTATCACTCAACTGCAAGAACAATTCTCTTCACAAGAAGAGAAGAATCCTTCCGACAATGTTGAACAAGATAGGGAGGTAGAATCTATTGACCAGGTTCTTATTGACAACCAAATTGGTTTTTCCTTTGAATCATTGTATTTTCAGTCTACGACCAGTGTGGAAGAAGATTCGTTTCTGGGTCAAGGTGAATATCCCCATTCTTGTAACTCATGCTCTAATCAACATTTGAAATCAGTCATTGAAGAACACTTAAGTGACAAAAATCGTCTTGAATGTTCTAGTACTCCTATGAAACTGATTAGAGAAGAAGATATACAACTAGAAGAAGAAACCTTAAACCTTCATCCTCAAAATGCTCTTTGGTCACAAGAAAGACTAGATGTTTGTCACATAAATTTTGAATTATCTATCACACAAAAGGAAAATCCAGATGATCATATCATGTTGAGGTATTCGTCTCCAAAACAGAGTAAGAGTTTTAAAGAAAGTGAAGAGAAATGTCTTGAGAATACCATTGTTAAGTATCGTAGTTCAATAGATTCTTTTCATGTGCTTATTTCTGATTCCTTTTATTCTTTATATCCTGATTTATTCCTAGACTCTGTTGGAATTGACATCTTACCTACAACATCCTACTCTTTTCCACCACAATCATATACTTTCAATATGCTAAATTTTGGTGAAATCAATTCCAAACCTAACATTGATAAACTTGGATTTGACGCTTGTTCACTTTCATCACTCACATGGGAAAAGGACATGTTGCGAGATGATTTTACACAGTTTATTGTTGAAAAAGACATTGCATTATATCTTATGGAGATAAAAAATTCTAAGTTGCATATTCGTTCTTTAATTAGCTCGAATCTTAATGTTTATGCTTCACATTTTGAAATGATCAGTCTCATTGAAGGAAACATTCAAACCGATGATCTAATTGATTGCATGAATCCTCCTATGATGAGTTTCCCATTGATATATTCATTTCATCAAAGTCATGGTTTGCATCCTCATTTTTGTGACAGGATCTTAGGATGGCTTCAATATTCATATATAAAAAAATTTCATAATAAAGATAAAGTTGTGCTTGCTTTGTTTCTACCTAAGTATCTTGGAAGTAGGTGTGACATATTTCTTTTATATCCTCCATGTGAAGAAATTAATGAACACTTAGAGAATTGTTCGGAGGATGGGGCATTTCAGCCTTGGCTAATGGTTATTTCATTTCCTCGTAATCTTGACAAGTTTTTCAAACTTACTTACACTCACCCATGCCATTATGACCCTTATCACAACAAGATTGCACAATGGCTAGAGGATTCATACATCAAGAATATTCCAGCGAATGGTAAGATCATGCTTACTTCATTTTTAGGTGATTATTATGAAGGTAAGTGTGATATGTTTCTATTACCATTGTTATTAGTAATACTTGATCTTGTTTCCATTGCAGGATTAGAGTTACTCTGATGGCTACATTGGAAACATGACTTCACGTAGTATTCTGATTTGTTTAATAGTTAGGGTAGGTTTAGGAATAGGTTTTCTTTCGGTTTTATTTCTCACTATTTCTCTTTGTAATAATGCAGTCATGAATGCAAGTGGGCACACCAGGAGAACCATAATACGACTATTATCAGGGACGTCCACTTGATATTTTTTCTCTTTGCTTTTAGTTGAATATTTATTTTCAAAAAACGCAGTATCGTCATGAAAATCTTAAATGGAAAGTAAAGAGATAAATAAATCTGAATCAACCCTGACCCAAGGTACCACGAGTAGGACTGCTTTCCCATCAAACATGATTTTTCTACTTTCTTTCAGTCTCCCAAGGGATTTGTTTCATGAGGTTTTCAGATGCACCTTCTGTACATTTTTTTTGTTTGGATTTCTTTGCTTTCCAATTTTTCTTCGCTGGTGTGTTTTGTTTCCATTTATGCTTATCAGTCTTTCTTTTTTAAACACACATGTCTGCATCATGAACTGTTCAGACAAAGAGAACAGAAAAATTTCTCCTCTAAAATGACTTCTGAAGGTTGTTTAAACATCAATTATGATATTTTTCTGAAGTTTACATCCATGTTAAATAAAGCTTGTTGTTTGAAAAGCGTTTCTTGATTTCAATATGTAACTAAAGCTTTTCATGATTATCCATAAAAATTTCTTCTTACGCTGTCCCTATTCCTTAAGAGAACAAATCAGAGATGTCTCCCCGCCTTCAAAGGTCGGTTTATCAATAAACTATCTCTAGATCTTAATGAAGGACAGTTAAAAATTCGCTCAAGGTATGTAATTTATTAAAATATGTCCAAAACATCAGGATTTTCAGCGTCACCCCGCTCGATTAAATATCTTTAAAACTAAATAAATCTTCAGAGAGCTGTGGGAAGTGCTTGTAAACCCGCCGAGATACTGAACAGGTCTGCTGGCAGTGGGTAAATGCATGCATGACGCCAAGATAACTTCACCGAGGTACTGAACAGGCCCGCTGGCAGCGAAGCAATGTCAGGTACATGAAAATTCTTAGATATGGAATCTTTTGACCTTAAATGTCCTTCGTTCTGATCTGGAACTTCTTGGTAGGATACATATATCAGCGTGGGTTAAATGGCATCCCTGTCGAGGCTATGGATGCCTGCTGGCTGCAGCGGCTCTGTCAACAGTATTGGAGATTTTAACCTTAATATCGTGACTCACTTTTGTTAAGATTGTCATCAATCTTCATCTTTTAAAATAACAAGCAATCTGAAACTGGAATTTTTTATGATTGATAATGATGTTCAAACAGTTTTCTGGTTGTTTTCGAGTTGGAGTTTTTCTCAATCTGGACTTGTTTGTTTGGTAGAGATAACTGCTTCTACCAGTGTGTCGCCATTGTTGGAAGCCATATTAATGTCTATCTTTTTTACAAGCTGCCCACACAGGGTTTTTAAACCTTCATCAATCGTCGCAACTGTTTAAATGACATCATCATTCTTCGCTTTTTGCATGCCTGCTTCTCGTTTTCGTTTTCACGACTGCAAGCGTGAAAACCCATAGTTAGAATTCATGTTGATTACGTCAAAGGATTAATGATCATTTGGTTTATCATGAACCTACTTGAACTTGGTTACCACTCCTTAGTTTCAAACACACCTTGATTTCATATGTACCAAACCACCACTCACTTTGCATTTGACTATTGTTAATAAGGTTTCGATTTATAAAATCATTGATGCAATGGTTATTTGACATATTGGTGTCTTTGAAGAAATCATTGATGTAATGGTTATTTGACATATTGGCGTCTTTGATGAAATCGTTGATGCAATGGTTATTTGACATATTGGTGTCTTTGACGAATCGTTGATGCATTGGTTTATTCGACATATTGGTGTTTCTTCTAAATTGTGCAAATGCCATTGTTTATTTAACATTCGGATCGATTTTTGGATATGTATATCATGGTTTTCAATGGTTATGATTTTTATGTACCGAGGTGTCATTCCAAGTACAACCATATATGATTTGTTTTCATAGCCTCGAAGTACACCACTATCCTCGCACGCATAGCATTAACTCTCCGCCCTTGCTGCTTTTGCATTGTGTTGGGGAAGCTCAGGGCAAATGGATCTGTTTCTTTTCTGTCAAACCCTATCGCCGAATACCCTGTTGATTTCTTGTTGTTAGCCATGGATCCTGTAGTGAGAATTGAACCCAACGGTGTCCAGACTTTGTTATTGTTTGATAGTGCCAGAGAAGACTTCTTAGGCTCACCCCATAATTGCCTCTCAGAGACATGTTTTTGCGTGAGCGATTATGAGCAAACAGTTTTGAATTAGATCAAACCCTTGAAAACCCAGAACCAAAATGAGCCCTTTTACCTTCAAATTGGGCGGTTTCCTCAGAAATTGGGTCATTACAGAGATATAGTTCGTCTTTTAGAGGTCAAATCTCAGTTTTTCTCTGTGGTTGAAAGGTGCGTTTTGATCTGGTTGCAAGTGTTGAAACATTTGTGACTTCTCCAGGCCTGTGCCTCAGAACCCCTCTCACCTGTCCATCCTTGTGCCTCAGCCTTCTATGAACCCTTGATCAATCCAAAGATTTTCAAGCAGTCTGTCAGCAAGTTATACATCCACAGGCTCTGTTGTCTTTAAAAATGTGGAGGCAGCCACTGCCATTATCAATTCGAAAATAACTTGATTAAAACGAATCCCCGAATCTGAGGTATGGTATTTTTAAGATGTTTTTGTTTGTGTTGAATTAGCATATAGGATTTTTTGGTTCAAATCGCATCCATTTCTGTTTTGATTGAATGGATAAAACAAAATTATGTTTATAATAATAACTAGCTACAGAATCATGAGATGCTGTAGCTAGTCACTAAAATTCGAATTTGTTGATTTTTTAACTAAAATGCAATCTGAAATCATGTATTTTTGTGCGTTTTCAGGTACATACGAATTCTAAAGGAAATTGGATCGCTAGTGGCATCTCTGAACATGCCATTTCTTTACATGATTTCAGATTAGGCTGTTGGTTTTACATAGAAATGGGAATTTGGGAGATTGTATTCCCCACGATTTTTGGAACAAATTTGAGAATTCCCACAGGGAATGTTTTGAGCCTGTGGCCTTTATAAATGTATTATTATGTAAACAGAGACCATCGCTGCCTAGGGAAAAGAACGATCGACTTATGATTTTCATACTTGAATGAAATATGATACTGGTTGCAGCTTTAGCTTTTCCATATTTTGGTTTTGTTCAAGTTAAGATTGTTTCAATTTGTAGTTAAGACTATTATTGCTTTCGCTGTTATGGTTTACTACAGATTGGGATTGATATAAATTTATATGTATGATCCATGTTCATGTTCCAGATTTATGACACAGTAATCATTTTGTTTAAACCTGGGATTAAGAGATTTATCTTTATCATTTGTTGAACATTCATGCACGAATTTTCACAGCAAGGTTTATCTTAATGTGCTCACTTGTGAAATTGTAAGATTGATGTCACTATACCTCTCATTTGTTCTGTCGTTAGCATTCAAAAGCGTTGTTTCTTCGTGTTTATGCGAAGTATTGGAAAATCTGGTGCGGGTTGGCCTCATCAAACAATGAACGTAGATGCTATGTACAGGACGAGTAGGAGATGATAATTTCAGGTCAGTTTGCTATTTTCATTTTAATAGTTTAATTAATCTAAGAATTTTCTGTAGTTTAGATACACAATACAAATTGTTATTTTTATTGCTTAGTTAGATAGCTCTCATTTCATTTCTTTTTCATAAAAGTTATAAGAAAAAAAAAAAAATACTAGCTTCACTGTCATAAGACAATTCATATATGATTTTGCAGATTTCTATCAAAATTTGCATTTTGTGAATACTGTATAGATAACAGAGATTTAATCATATCAATACACTGTATATTTAATAAGTAGGATTACTATTTCACTAATATTAATTAGCGAACTGTGAATATATATTAGACTTGTATATAGTTTTTTTTTTGTTTGTTAATTTGTGCGGGACCTGTTGGTTACGCGATTAACCTATGGCTTGAGAAACCACGACTCAGGGGCATGTAAGCCGTCAAAATCACCCGGGGATCGCACCCGGTCTGAGCCACACCAACCCTTAACATGGTTGGATTTTTTGTCCCCGCAGGTTTCAAACCGGTGACTTTAACAACACGGAGTCGCTTAACAACACACTCCGTCACCGACTGTCCTACACCTCGGGGAATTAGACTTGTATATAGTTGCAACAATTTTTTTTTTTTACTTAGTTAGTTTCTTTAGTTTAGTTTTTTTACTTTCCTAGGACTTAGATCGGCCAACGGAGCCGCTAAACCCGTTGGAGTGAATTAATCCAAATGGCTTGGGTTATTTAGACAACCCCGGACCGGATTCACTCCTCCAGTTGACGAGTGTTCAATTTCATCCGTCAACAAATGGTGCTAGAAGGAGGGCCGAATGACAAGATGGCCCTGTAGGATCCTTTATTTTAAATGTATTCAATTCCCCCATGGATCCCCAAATCACTGTGTTTGAACATTCTTTCAACTTATCATTACCCAATGTTCCCAACGAGACAGTCTCTCGCTTGTCCAAACTCACCTTTGATGGTGAAGGCAATACATCTGCTAAATACCACCTTAACAAGTTTTGGTGCATCTGCATCAAACATGACATCTCAGATTTAAGAGTTTTATGCAGACTGTTCGCTTTTACTTTTAGAGGTCGGATTAAACATTGGTTTGAATCCTTTCCAGCATGTCACATTTTTGATTGGTTTCAATTTGTAGATGATTTTCTAGATGCTTTTGAAATTTATGATTTCGATCAATTATGTGAAGAATTTCATACTTCACTAATCAACGACGATTCATCTTCAGAAGACTTTTTGACAAGAGTCTATCATATCCTCTATAAATTTAATCTTGATGACATGTCATTTGCATTAAATCTCTTCTATGATGCTTGCATCCCTTCCATCCAGTCATTTTCAAGCACGAACGAAGAACTAATTGTAAATCCTATCACTCAACTGCAAGAACAATTCTCTTCGCAAGAAGAGAAGAATCCTTCCGACAATGTTGAACAAGCTAGGGGGGTAGAATCTATTGACCATGTTCTTATTGACAACCAAATTGGTTTTTCCTTTGAATCATTGTATTTTCATTCTACGACCAGTATGGAAGAAGATTCGTTTCTGGCTCAAGGTGAATATCCTCATTCTTGTAACTCATGCTCTAATCAACATTTGAAATCAGTCATTGAAGAACACTTAAGTGACGAAAATTGTCTTGAATGTTCTAGTACTCCTATGAAACTGATTAGAGAAGAAGATATACAACTAGAAGAAGAAACCTTAAACATTCATTCTCAAAATGCTCTTTGTTCACAGGAAAGACTAGATGTTTGTCACATAAATTTTGAATTATCTATCACACAAAAGGCAAATCCAGATGATCATATCATGTTGAGGTATTCGTCTCCAAAACAGAGTAAGAGTTTTAAAGAAAGTGAAGAGAAATGTCTTGAGAATACCATTGTTAAGTATCGTAGTTCAAGAGATTCTTTTCATGTGCTTATTTCTGATTCCTTTTATTCTTTATATCCTGATCTATTCCTAGACTCTGTTGGAATTGACATCTTACCTACAACATCCTACTCTTTTCCGCCACAATCATATCCTTTCGATATGCTAAATTTTGGTGAAATCAATTCCAAACCTAACATTGATAAACTTGGATTTGATGCTTGTTCACTTTCATCACTCACATGGGAAAAGGACATGTTGCGAGATGATTTTACACAGTTTATTGTTGAAAAAGACAATGCA
>JASDQU010243857.1:82474-105508 GCA_032191745.1 Picea mariana
GATCATGTGCAACATGTTGACAAGGTGCTACAAATACTAAAGGAGCAACAACTATATGCCAAACCATCCAAATGTTTCTTTGGAGTAAAAGATGTAGAGTATTTAGGTCATATTGTATCTCATGAAGGTGTCAAGGTAGACCCTAACAAGATTAAGGCCATGATGGACTGGTTGATTCCCAAAACATTAAAAAATCTTAGAGGATTTTTGGGTTTGACGGGTTACTACCGCAAGTTTTTTTGGAACTATGGAAGAATAGCAGCACCTTTAACGACACTAACTAATAAGGATGCATTTTCATGGACTCCAGAGGTAACTAAAGCTTTTGAACAACTTAAAGAGGTGATGTGTAAAGCTCCTATCTTGACCACTCTAGACTTCACAAAAACCTTTATTGTGGAATGTGATGCCTCGGGAAATGGAATTGGTGTTGTCCTAATGCAAGAAGGAAGGCCCCTGGCTTTTGAAAGTCGACCATTCAAGGGAAGGGAATTACACAAACCCATTTATGAGAAGGAAATTATGGCAATACTACATGCATTGAAAAAATGGCGTCCTTACCTAATAGGTAGGCACTTCAAGGTCAAAACAGATCATGATAGTCTTAAATACTTCTTGGAACAAAGACTATCTTCAGAAGAACAACAAAAATGGGTAATCGAGATATTGGGCTATGATTTTGAAATTGTCTATAAAAAGGGGAAGCAAAATGTTGTGGCAGATGCACTCTCAAGAAAGGATGAAGATGTTGAGGCCCGTCTTTGTGCTATCTCAATCATCCAACCTGATTGGATAATAGAAGCAAGGGATAAATGGAAAAATGACGAAAAAGTGTGGACTCTCATTCAAAGGTTGCAGCAGGATTCCAGTGCATCAGATACATTTACATGGAAAAATGATTCACTATGGTACAAAGATCACTTATATTTATGTAAGAACTCCCAACTCAAACAAAAGGTACTATTGGAATTGCACACTTCTCTAGTAGGAGGGCACTCGGGATTTTTGAAAACCTACCATAGAGTCAAGAAGGATTTTTTTTGGGATGGCCTTAAAACTAATGTTCAAAGGTTTGCGGCAGAATGTTTGGTTTGCCAACAAAATAAGGTGGAAACAATTAAGACCCCAGGTCTTTTACAACCATTATCCATCCCAAGTCAGCATTGGGAGGAGGTTTCCATGGATTTCATCATAGGGTTACCAAAGTCTGAAGGAAAGAGTGTCATCATGGTGATTGTTGATAGACTGACCAAGTATGCATACTTTTTTGCACACTCTCATCCCTTCAAAAATAGTACAGTTGCCACCGCATTCATGGAGACAATTCAAAAGCTACATGGCAACCCAAAGATTATTGTAAGTGACAAAGATCCCATATTCACTGGACATTTTTGGACAGAATTATTTTCTTGTTTGGGTACTCAATTGGCTCATAGCTCATCCTATCATCCTCAATCTGATGGACAAACTGAGACAGTAAACAAATGTCTGGAAGGATACCTTCGTTTCTTTGTCTCTGATAAACAAACACAATGGTTCAAATGGTTACCCTTGGCAGAATGGTGGTATAACACTTCCTCTCACACTGCAACAAAAATGACACCATTTATGGCACTTTATGGATACCATCCTCCTTCCATCACTTCTTCTCTAAAAGAAAAATATAAGGTTCAAGCAGTGGAAGATCACATCGAGAATCAACAACAAATTCTCCAAATCTTAAAGGACAACCTGACCATCGCACAAAATCGCATGAAACAACAAGCAGATCAACATCGTAGTGAAAGAAATTTTGAAGTAGGGGATTGGGTATTTTTAAGACTACAACCATACAAACAGATGTCCCTCAAGCAAGCCAAGAAGGATAATAAATTATCACCAAAGTACTATGGCCCTTATAAGGTGTTGCAAAAGATTGGTACTATGGAATACAAATTGGAGCTGCCTGCATCTTCACGAGTACACCCAGTTTTCCATGTTTCATGCTTAAAGAAGGTTATAGGCGACAAGATCCCAGTTCAAACTATATTGCCAGAACTTGACGGGGAAGGAAAAATCATATTGGAGCCTGAAGCCATCACTGACACAAGAATTCTCCAACTGAGGAATAGATCCATTTTAGAGTATCTCATTAAATGGAGGAAACTACCGGCTGAAGATTCCACTTGGGAAGATGAGTCTTTTATACAAAAGCATCTAGAGTTACTCAAGTGTTGCGGACAACACTTGTCTCAAGGGGAGGGGCATGTTAAGCCCTAATATTGACTCATTACCCCTTAATTGGGGCATATTAGATTAGTAATGTTATTTATTGCCCCTTAATTGGGGCATATTAGATTAGTAATGTTATTTTATTTATGTTGGCTTTAGGTCATTAGTTGTAATTATACCTCCTAGTCTCCTATATATACCAAGGAGACATTTTCATTTTGAATCATCTTGTACTTGAACATTTAAGTGGGGTAAAAGGAGGTTTCCCCCTCGAAGAGGCTTATTATCTGAAATTATCTCTTTTTCAAGGCGTTGAGTACTTTTCCTGAGGTTTTTCTATGCTATATTGATGTTTGGTTCTTAACAGCTACTTAGCAATGTGTATTTCTACTTATGGAAATTTCTGAATGTGGGTTTTAGACATATCAGAGTGCATGCAAGACAATTATCTCTAGGTTGCTAAGTGTATGACAAAATATTAACTTGCTAATTTTTGCCATTTAAATTTACAATTCATACCCCTCAAAATAACTTTGTAAAAAACTTCCTAATAATAAGAAATTTTTTCACAATTTAATATGCATAATGTTATCACTATACAAAATTATAGGAATAATTATTTTGTTAGATTTATCTATAATGATTTTAATTTTATCAAAATTAATGAAAAATTTAGTAAAAATATTTAAGAATAAATTAAAAATATAATTTAATCTAAAAAACCGATTTAAAATATTAATCAAATTGGGCAACATTGATTGAATCATTTATTCAAGATTGTAAACATGTTTAATCAACGTATTGTATCTTCTTGCACAACAAATAATTCACCTTGAAAAATGGTTAAACATTATATAATGACAATAAATTAAATGATTACCACAAAAAATGACATTAAATGATTATAACTAGACTTAAAATTATATGGCATCTCACATTTAAATGAGTGATACATCTCAAATTTGATTTTAAAAGAAAGAAATTATTAATGATGTTAATCATTAACATACATAGTACATTTTATAAATAAAACAACTCTAGAATTAACATCATATGAAAAGACATAATGTGCAACATAGTCACTAACTTAATGAGAATTGTGATCCCAAAACAAAAACTATACCCTTAAAACTCATATTTTTTCCTCAAAAACACAAAAATCAACCCTCGAATCAAAAGGTGGTGCTACTAGTAGCACCTCCTTTTTTTCAAGGTTAAAATTACAACCTTTTCAACCATGATCTTAAAATCCCATATTGTTGCTAACAAGAGCCTTAAAATCAACACATGAATCAACAAGTGATGCTACCAAGAGCACACTTTCCTTTCTTTTAAAATTAAAAATTATATCTTGTTTGAAACCATAACCTTAACAATCGGTACGATTACAACCAAAAATTAAAATCGACTCCCAAATTGAAAAGTACTGCTACCAATAGAACTCATTTTTTTCAGGTTTAAAATTGTAGCATTTTTGAAACATAATCCCTAATAACCTGTACCATTGCAACAAAATCAGCAACACAAAATTAAAAAGTTTAAAAGAAAAAATAAAACTTGTAAAAGAGGAAAATATACGATAAAAAAAAGTTAATTTTTTTTTAAAAGTACCATGTTAAAACATATATAAAACAAAAATATTATGAAAAAAATATAAAACAACAACAACAACAAAGCAAAAGGATTTGGCCACACAAATTCCGATTATGTGTCAACTTCTAACAAATATGTTTACTTCTAACAAAATATATATATTTAAATGTGAATTTATGTTGACGCATGAGAAGGGTGATATGCGCAACAACTAGGGTTTACCCTAGCCAACACTCGATTCAAAGGACAAGACAAGACATAGGGAATCTATCATCTCATCATTTAAGGGAATAGAGTTTAGATTTAAATATGTTGAAGGTTGCAAACTAAGACAAAGTTATAGTGAGCTATAACAAAGTTGCACTGAGTATTCAAGGGTGCAGAGTTTTGATTCTAGTAGTGAATCCTTTCTTCGTCTCCTGTTGGAATACTGAGAGGGGGGTGAATCAGTATTAGAAATTTATACCACTTTTAACCACAATATATATTCTTTCACTTTAATAACATTGTTCAACAATTTATTATCAATCTAACATCTATGATTGCATTCAATATATTATGAGCATATAATCATAAGCAACATCATATCAACAAGATCACATTAAATACACAGAACACCAGTATTTACGTGGAAACCCAAATGGGATAAAACCATCTAATGATTTCTTATATATATCAAGATTTCATTCATAGGAAGCACCGACTTCTAAATTCTCCAGCTGCAACTGGAAGGAGGCTCCAACCCCCTATTTTCAGGCTACAACTTGAAGGAAGCTACAACTCCCTGAATTCTCTGGATCCAACTAGAAGGAGGATACAACCCCTTGATTCTTAGGATCCAACCTGAAGGAAGCTACAAATCCCTGATTCTCCAGCTCTAAATGAAAGGAGGATACAATCCCCTTTCCTTGCCCCATCCAATCACCCTGAAATATAATTGTAGACAAATTGTCACTACCACAATCACTGCCATTGTCATTGCCACTATCATTGCAACTGTCATTATCACTGTCACTGTCACATCAACCTATAACCTATCAATGGCAACCTTTCACTGTATCCAACATGTTACTGGCGAACCTGTCACATCATCCTATCATTGTATCCAACCTATCACATCACCCTGTCACTGTATCCAACCTATCACATCAACATATCCAACCTGTCACTGTCATCGATACTCAACCAAAACCTCTCACATGGATCATAAACCAAGGACACCTCTCAACTAGATGTCCAATATCACCAACACATGTCTCTATCAAGCATGTGCAAATATCACCAACATACCATCACAAGACATGCATCAACCATGCACCAACACATGTACCAAATCGTGCATCAATCATGCACCACAATTGTGCCAAATTGCGCATCAACCATGCACATATGTACCATATCATCTATCTGTACAAAAACCTATATCATCAACCATGTACCAACCATGTACCAACCATGCACATCAACCACGCACATCAATCATGTACATAAACACATGTACCATACCATATACCATGAAATATGTCTCAACCATATACCATATCACTTAAAATCATGCCATGTACCATAAGATAAGCCTCAAGTATATGCAAACATAAAAAATATGTTCCTCTCACAATGAACCATAATAACCATATATCAATTACCAAGAGTATGTCTCAAGAATGTAACAATATCACCTCAAACATGTACCATCAAGGGCTTCCAAGACATGCCTTAAGCATGTGCCATACCATCCAATATACAATCCTCAAACAAATACATAAAATACATACCTTTACTCATGAATACCTAAAGCATACCATCTCAAACCCTGTAACAACCATGTTGTACCATCAAACCTTGTTGCAACTTAACCAAGCAATCTTTTTCCCCATATTCATGACTTTCTCTTCTATTTCCCGCAGATGTACATGACCTGGCCTTATACAACCCGCTTATGTGCATGACCTGTCCTTTTGTAGACCGCATATGACCTCAGAAAAATAGGGTTACCAGTTTTCTGCAACTACGAAAATTCCACTCCTTCATACCTTTGCTCCCTCAGACTTGATACGTCAAATTTAACCTCAGATTCACTAATAGATTTTCCAAAAGATAAACCATAACATTCATACGCTAGATATTCCATGTAAGTGTATGTGTATAAATGAGAGACTCTTTGAGGTGTATTTATACTAATTCTAGATAACCTCTTTCCTTATTTTCGGGGTTTCTTGTTACAACCACTTTACCCTTTTACCAAGACTTGTAACCAACTAGGGCCTTCTTCACCACTCTTCAAGGCTTCCAACTTTACAAGGCCATATCTCCCTAATCGTGAGGAACCACAAGGTGTTCCACATATCATCAGAAATTGCACGACGGGTACTATCCATATATGAGGGTCTTTCATGCATTTACACTATCCTTCATGTTCATATTCCTCATTAAACTTAGGGTAAAAAAACCACACTATCGGGGCTATTAGAATTTGCTACCGGACTTCTCCAAGGGTTGACATCAATGAAAACCAACTATCCAAAAATATCCTCCTTTGGCATTGATGCCAACACCAACACTTAAGGCAACACTTAGACATAACAACACTCATGCTCATGCTCATGCTTTCCCTGTGATTATTGTTCCTCATCAATGTTTCTATCTCTCCCCCTTTGACATCAATGGAAAAAGGTATCTCTCCTTGGGGATGCTCCCTGTGTCTTCATTCCTTTGTTCTTTCTCTCCCTCTTTGACCAAAAGGGTAACTCCCCCTATCAATATGTCTCCTCTTGTCATTGTACCTGGTGTAATCAATCATGGGTAAAATAATAGCTCCCCCTATGGATATGTATCCATGTCTGTATGATACTAATATTCCTTTCTGGATCTCTCTCTATTATGACTTGAATTCTCTGCATGATGTTGTGTAGATCTATGTAGGGATACATGTACATGTTTCCTTTCCTCTCTTCCATTTTTGCTTATTGTCCATTGGTGTTTCCTCTTGAAATTCACTAACATATATAAAAAGCATCCATTATTTGATTTCTTCAATCACTTTTCATGTTCACTTTACCATGTTGTTTAATGATTTTGTTCTAATGATATAGCTTGATCTAGGTGGATATTGGTGGCCACCCACCTATTCCAAAATCCAATTGGTTCATCTTGACATTTTTCAGTTCAGCATGCTTCTCTGTAATGGGGACATTTCTTTGTAATTGTGGATTCTGCACTTTCGGGGCTGTCTGAAATTCCTACACAACATCCTGGTGGATATTGGTGGCAGCCCACCTATTCCAATTGGCTTATTTTAGAATTTTTCATGTCAGTACATCTTTTTGTACTTCCAGTGTCGTTTTTTGGCTCTAAACAGTGTTTTCTTGGCTTGCCACCGTCAACCTATAGATGGAGTCATATTTTGACGGCATAATGTATAGTTCTCGAAAATACTTTTCCAATGGGTTATCACATGCCTAAAATGAAGATCGTATGAAAACGTTACGACCTCGGCAAGTCAATGTACTAACTTACCCCAACGAGGCCCGCATGAATTTTGGTGCTTCATCTCCTAGGGTTAGGTTTTTGGATGTCTAAGGTTTTGGCATTCATGTTTATCATAAAAATGACTTCAAATCCTCATTGTAATCATATTATTGTGAATGAGCATAGCCATCACATCTCTTCTCGGAGATAAAGATGTTACTATTCTAGCGAGTCTTGTACTATGTAGTTTTACATTCTATGTACATTTATTTCATTAATAGAAATCATGTATTGTTGTATTTCTTTGTTTTTGGAAATTTTTATGTGTATTTCATGATAATACCTCTTATTTCATTTCATTCCAAAAATAATCTGGATCAATGGTATCAAAGCAGGCTTCTCTTGATCATTTTTCATTAAATGTCCTCGACGAGGTCTGAGTATAGCAAGTTGGGTCTCAAGCTTGTCTCTCTTGAGGATAATCTCTCTCGCACACCCAAGAAACCCTCCATGGTGGAAGAAATAAAAACAACGGAGCATAAGATTCTATTAACTTGTTGCTTGAGCAAGTTCTTGCATGATAGAGGGATGAAACGATGGAGAATTTTTCCCACATCCTTCAACGCCTACCAATAGAAACAAGTGCATCTTCATCAAGCGACCACTTTGGAGGAACCTCTCCCTTCAAGGTACAAGTTCATTTTGATATTCCCATATTTGAAGGTCATATAGATACGGATTCCTTAGAAAAATGGTTAAATATTCTAGAAGGTTATTTCTCTGTTCACAATTTTTCCGACAGGGAAAATATCACCTTCGCACTCCTCAAGGCTCTCTCACATGTCAAACATTGGTGGGAAACTTATTGGAAGTAAAGTTCCACGGAGGAATCTGGAATATATGGGGATGAGCCCACTTGGGATTTTTTGTGGATGCAGTCAAGGAAGAATACTACCATGTTGATAACTATGAATACCAGTACATGATATGGACCACACTACGACAAGAGAAGATCCAAACAATGTCGGAGTTCACAAATACTTTCCATACCTTCACACCAAACTAGGTATCAAAGGATCTGAGTGACATCTGGTTCTGAAATACCATGGGGCTTTGCATAGGTACATCCAAACCAAAATGGATTTCCTAAACATATCATCATTGGGAGTTGCCTATCAATATGTTGTCAAAATAGAGAAGAAATTTAGGCACCAGAACAACTAGGAGTTCGAGTCTGCAAATCCACAACAACCAAAGCATGGTAAAGGCGAACCTAACTAATAACCTCCCGACAACCAGTCTAAGACATAGGAAAAGAAGGGTAAAGAAAAGATGAAGAATGATACTGGGAAGTGGTGTGACTTCCACAAAATCCCCTAGCACAACACCGATGAATTTCGCTCGAAATAATTATTGGTGGCCAAGGTCAAAGACAAGGAGCCGAACCCTGATTCATAATATGATCCAAAAAATATTGAAAACAAATAGATCATTGACGTAGACCCCACTTCTATTGTTGTGACTGCAACAACTCAACCAAAATAAACAATAGATACTGAAGTGGGGGAGAACTTCTTCCATTCATAGATGTTGGTGAAGGGGACCTCATTTCATTTCATTTTGTATAGCGGCAACCAGAAGAAACTCATCTTAGTTGAGGCCATCAAATAGTTGGGGTTGTCGACAACACCACACCTGCATCCATACAACATTGGGTGGATTCACCAGGGATGAGATCTATGTGTCAGCCAGTAGTGTCGCATGTCCTATGGAATCCAACCCTTCAAGGCTAAGGTGGTGTTTGATGTTTCCCCTCTTGATGTTTGTGATGTTGTTTTGGGCCAACCATATATGTGAAAACGTCATGTTATTTATTAGTCTTGAACCTGTAGTTTCATTATTACTTTAGGGGGTTAGCTCTATAGGATACCATAGGTAGTTATGACTACTGTTCCACAAAAAAATTCCATAAGGTAATCTCTCATACTAAAAAATTCATCCTCTTCATAGTCTGTTCAAAGGATGCACAGAAGGCCACTACAACCACTGCAGCCTCGACACCTTATATCTAGCAAAAGAAGATTGTAGAAGAAAAAGAAGATATTGTTTCTTCACCTATGATGGTTCCTATATAATTCCCCATAAAGCCCAGAGACAACGAGTTGGTGGAACAGATTCAACCTTGCCAACAATAGGTTCGTGACAACCTTCCATAGACCAAGCAACACAACTTCTCCAACAAGGCATGCAGGTCATAAAGATTTAGATTCAAAAAACACTTTCCCCTCTTCCCTAGGCACTCAAATCAATGGAGACCATTACTTCCTAAGGGGGGGGGATTGATCTAGGTGGATATTGGTGGCCACCCACTTGTTCCAAATTCCAACTGGCTCATCTTGACATTTTTCAATTCAACACGTTTCTTTGTAATGGGGACATTTCTTTGTAATTGTGGGTTATGCACTTCTGGGGCTGTCTGGAATCCCTAGACAACATCCTAGTGGATATTGGTGGCCACCCACCTATTCCAACTGGCCTATTTTGGAATTTTTCATGTCAGTACATATTTTTGTACTTCCAGGGCTGTTTTGGGGCTTTAAACAATTCTGTCTTATCTTTCCATAGTAAAACTTTAGATCGATTCATATTTTTATGACATAATGCGTATTTCTTGAAAATACATTTATAATGGGCTATCACGTGCCTAAAATGGAGATCGTATGCAAAAGTTACAACCCTAGAAAGTTAATGTGGTAAATTACCCCAATAGGGCCCACATGAATTTTGGCGCTTCATCTCCTAGGGTTAGGTTTTTGGATGTCTATGGTTTTGGCATTCATGTTTATCATAAATAGGCCTTCAGAGCCTCATTGTAATCATCTTCTTGTGAATGAGGATAGGTGTCACATCTCTTCTTAGAGATAAATCTTCCACCATTGTCGCAAGTCTTGCACTCTATAGTTTTACAATCTTTGTACATTTATTTCATTGATAGAATGATGTATTGGTGTATTTCTATGTTTCTATAAATTTTTATGAGTATTTCATTATAATACCTCTGCTTTCATTTCGTTCCAAAAATAATCCGGATCATAGCTTCTGCTAACGATTTTTGTTTTCGTGTTTTGATGTGCCTTTCACTACTTTATCTTTATATGACTAACATATTCCATTGATTCCAATTGTAAATATGCTTCTATGCATCTCATGACTACATCTATGTCACAAACTTTTCATAGCCTTTCTACTCAACTTTCCACAATGTTGACCCATATGTCACTGAACTGTCATGAAGGCTTCACTTGAATATGCTACAACTGATCATCACATGTTCATGTTTATCAGAATGAATCAAAATATGTCCAGTGATATGATTTATTTTCTCATCAAACTCTGCATGTATGGAACAATTTGTACTAAATATATCCCTGCCTGAATACATATGTGCAATAGAATGACAAAAAATTTTCCTTCCAACTGATACATGAGTGGGAACACTACTTCTCAACTGATCAATTTGTTACTTTATACTTATCCTATATGACTTCTCTGAATCTGTCTCTTTAAATACTTCATACTGCTCGAAATATGGTTCTTTGATTTGTAGTATCTACTGCATGGACTCCGCCTATTCAACATACATAATTACTGGGAGTCTCCAAGATGGGTGGCTTTGAAAAATACCCTCTCTGATGTGGATTAATCTTCCTCTTCATCTGTAGATTCATCATCTCTCTAAACTCCGACTTCTTTCTTTCTTCCTGTGGATTGATCTTGCACTACAATTCCTGAAAGTACAATATCTTGGGCCTATTCTTTATTCAATTTCTCTTATTTTCTTTCTCACGCTACTGCAAATCCTATGATCTCCGGTACCTAGCCTTTATTCACCTGCTATTATTTTCCTTATTGCACTATTAAAAATTCTGCAATCTCTGGGACCTAGTCTTTATTTACTTATTCTTCTTATTTTTTATTTCTTCTCCAAACTTCTTCTATCTAACATATTTATTTTTCCCTGTAGATTTTTCTTCATCTCATACTATTGCCAATCATGAGAGTGTGACTTCTAGGTTTCATTCATTCATTTTCTCTTCATTTTCTTGTTCTTGTTTTCTTTTCCATATTTTATTATATTTGATATCAGTATTCTCTTTCACAGAAGTCTCCATCATGCTTCTACAATCATGAGTTATGTGTCCATAGTTATGATATTTGTAACATTCAATGTTATGTGGGGCCACATAAGCATTTATTTCTTGAACATTTCTTCCATAAGTCCTGCAATCTGCAACTTTATGTCAAAAGTTAGTACAATAAAAATAATGACCATAAAAGAAATTTACATGCCTGGGATTGAATGGTCTTCTTTGTGGTACAGTCCTTCTGAATTCCTTCCTTGGTTGATCATGATCATGATTGAATCTTATTTATGACTTGAACGTGGAGGGTCTTGTTGAATATGTATGTCTTTTATACTCAATCTTCTTTAAATCTTGTTGATCATGATTCCTTCCTTTGAGTACTTCTGCATAACTCTTTTCTTTATTCTTCCTTTCTGGCAACCTAGAGTTATCCTCTTCAACAATATCTATGGATGATGTGGATGTTTCTCTCTCTTCAATGTTATGGATGAGCATGAAGATTTTAACTCTTAATGTGACAACTTCTTATTCAATATTCTCAACCTATTCTTCATTCTTCATCATCTGGCTCTTCATGAATTCTTCCATTCTCTTTGCTTCTTCAAGTTAGATCTTCAAGGAGATAATCTCTTCTTCAAGTCTTCTTTTTTGTCGACCAAATTCTGCTTCAATTTTATTCAATCCTTTGTTCTTTCCTTGAGATGATCTGTCAATATATTTTCTCTTTTCTGCTTCTTCCTTTTGTGTTGCTATTTTTACTTCCAAACACTACTTCTAATCCTTGAGAGTTTCTTCAATCCTTCTGGCTTCTTCTAGCTAACCTTTTAGCATCTTGATCATCTGCTCAACTTTTTTGGAGTTGGGAGTTCTAAGATTATTCTTTCTTCTTTAGTTCTTTCTGGAGTGACTTTTTATTATGTTTCTGCCTCCTTAGAGCTTCTATGGCACATATAATTTCTTCTATGTAGTCGTCTTTCGCCTCTTCACACTCTTCTTCTTTTGTATCTGTTTGACCTGATGAACATATTTCTTCTTGTTTTGTACCTGTATCTTCCTTAGCATTCTCTGATTCTGTAATGGGATAAGAATACATATTATGTAGCTTATCCCAAATTTATTTAGCTGATGAGCATTTACCCACTTTGTCTTTTAATGAATCATATATTCCTTCCAAAATGAAATCCATTTCTATTTTTTTGTTCTTCTTTAATTCCTTCTTGGCTGCAGTATTAGGTTTCATTTTAGCATTGTATCCAATCAAAACTGATTTCCAAATATCATATCCATGTGCCTGCAAAATTATTTTTGTCCTTTTACTCCATGACTCATAGTCTAAACCATTATGGCCATTGAAAATTGGTACTCCATTCATACTGCACTCCATGATCTACCTTCAAGTGGATAAACTGTTTCCTTGAAGGAAATGACCCTAATACCAAATGTTGGAATACTAAGAGGGGGGGTGAATCAATATTCACACTTTATACCAATTTTAACCACAATATATATTATTTCACTTTAATAACAATGTTCAACAATTTATCATCAATGTATCATCTATGAGTGCATTCAATATATCATGAGCATATAATCATAAGCAACATCACATCAAATACAAATTACACCATTATTTATGCGGAAATCCAAATGGGAAAAAACCATGAAATGCTTTCTTATATATATCAAGAATTCATTCATAGGAAGCAACAAATTCCAAATTCTCCAACTACAACTGGAAGGAGGCTCCAACCCCCTATTCCCAGGCTCCAACCTGAAAGGACCTACAACTCCTTAAATTCTCTAGCTCCAACTAGAAGGAGGATACAACCCGTTGATTCTCAGGCTCTAACTTGAAGGAAGCTAAAACTCCTTGATTCGATGGCTCCAACCAGAAGGAGGATGTGTTGGCCCTTGACCAAGTTTTGAGGACCCTTGGTCATTTTTGACCATTTTTGGACTTCGACAGGCTGTTGAAGGCATAGGGCAAGTCGAAGCGGAGATCACAGGATCTCGGCCCCTTTTTAGGGATTTTTAGGTTTTGGGCTTATGTAATGGGTATGGGGATGTCGGCCCATGGGTTTACCCATGCTTAGGCCTATTTTGTAATGAATAAATATAAGTCTAGGCGATGTAAGAAGTAGTGAGTAGTGACTAGTCAGTGTGAGCCATTGTTGCTAAGTGCAAAAGTAGATCTGTGTGGTTTGGCTTTGTGTGCACTGTGTGAGACTTGCAATGCTAAGTGAAAGCGACTGTAAAAGACTATGTAATCCTTTGTTCATATATCTACTCGGGGAAGAAGGATATGGCGAGGTGTGTGGATCTCCTGTTCTCTGCAGAGTTGAGTCGAAGGCTTTGTGCATGTAAGAATATTGAAAGAAGCTAATAAAGAAGACGAAGAGTTGGTGGACATAGCCCCAGGGTGGGGGTGAACCACGTATATCCTGTGTCTGAATTATTTGTTCTTTATGATTGCTCTCTTGTTTATGTGATTCAATGCTTAGTGTGTTTTTAGATGATAGATGAATCTGATATGATAGCTTAGTGATGAATAATGTGAATGAATGCTAGATCTGATCTATGTTGGTATGCTTAGTGCTTGAATCCCTTGGATCTGTGTGAAGGTTGAGATGATCTATTATCAGGGTTTAAATGCGTTGTAAACTAGACTGAATATTGATCAACTATAATTGCTAAGTGCTATGTTAAGATGTTACAATCACAGATCTGTATCCCAGCTAAGTTTGCAGACATCTGAGTCCTACAACCACCCCTGCCTCTACCTTGGGTGAGACTCCATCTGCTTCGTAGGTGTTGCTGAAAGGGCTGGTAGTTAGGGTTTTGTTGGTGCGTTGTTGTAGCGTTGAACCCTGGGTCTACCCTTGTGCCAACAAATGGTTCTGTTGCTGGGACCTGAAACTGTGATTGCTGGGAACTGAGGAAGAAGAAGCTTTGTGCAAAAATCTGACCTGAAACTGTGAAATCGCTGTGCGTAGATATATTTCCTTAGTGCACAGTAATCTACTTGGATTTTGAAGCTCTGTGCTAAGAAGAGAAGTCCAATCTGAAGAAAATAGGTAATATATTGAAGCTTTGTGCTTTGAGAAAGGTAAGAATGGTGAGAAATTTTGATTGAAAAGGTAAGATAAGTAGAAATTTTTGTTTCAAAAATATGGATCTAGGTATGTTTGATAAATTTTGCCCTAGATTGAAAACTAGGGCACAACTAGAAGAAATAAGATTTGATATGAGTAGATCTGATAAGAACAGTGAAAGATATGTCATTCCTATGCATAGAAAGAATGTCTGGACTAACAAATGGATGCAGAATCCTAGAAAGATTTTTTTGTAGGTTAGCTACCATGATCCTAGTGCACAATACAGGAAAGGATGGGGATCATTTAAGAGAAATATAGGATTAACTCTTTGTTACGGTTGTAGAAGACTGGGACATCTTGCTAAGAAATGCCCTGGTAGAATACCTAGTTGTCTTTGTTGTAAAGCTATGGATCATGAAGTTCTGGATTTCCCTAGAATGATTGCTAAGGTTGAAAGAATGAATATGAGATAAGAAAACCCCGAGGAATGTCAAGAAACTAATATCATGGTAGAACCACAGAAAGAATAAGAAAATGTACTATTGCAAATTAAAGAAACCTTGAATGATCACAGAAGCATTAACTTACCAGAGATCTTCAAAGAAAAAGAATGCATTGAAACAAGAATAGGAGACTTTGACATTGACTGCGTTCTGGATGATGAAACACAGGTGAATATCATGACAGAAAGAACTTGGGAAATTTTAGGAAATCCTGCTATGATTCCTTCAATGGGAGGAATAGGATTATTTAGAGGAAAGTTGATAACCCTATGTGGAAGACTTACCCAGATATCTATGAATGCTCATGGAATCTCGACAGAAGAAGATTTTGAGGTTTTTAAATTTATTGAGAACAACGCCCCATTTTTTATGTTACTAGGAAAACCTTCGATCGAAAAGGATCAAGCTAGAAGAAAAGAAGAGGAAGTCTTAGAGCAGAAGAATCAAGAATTAAAATATTTCATGACTAGGAGGATCACACATTTGATTTAAGAATAGGAGAACAGGTTGAAGTTATTCAGAACCAGAAACTTGGATGTCAAAGTTGAAAGGACACATGAGGACTTGAGACACCTATCTGTACAGGTGTTAAAGAGAAACCCCCCTGTGGACAAGTGGATTCTCTCTTGGGCTCTAGACTCCTAATACCAAGACAAAAAAGTGCTATTGTGGAAACTAACTTTCCTTTGCATGAAGCTAAACTATTCATTAAGAAGAATGAATAAGGGTAAATACCTTTCACCGACATTTGTTCTTGCTCGATCCAGGCTGATATTGATCTCCAATTTCTTCAGAAGGTCCTACAATACAATGAGAAACAACAACGAAACATAATTCCTACTCTACCATGATTAGCTTCATAATGGATCTATAAAAGAAACAAGTTCATGAAATGTACACAAACTTTAAAGGAAACAGGCCAAGCATAGATTTATATTAATGAAAACAAAGTGAAATGATTATAGCCATGGATGTAGGTGAAACAACTTCACCAAGCTCTCTTTGTCCAGACCCTTTCTCAAATAATCCACACATAGAATGATGATGCTCCAATGATATCTCCCTTATGAGATCATAAGTTTGATGCTTTACAATGTCTCTCCTTTCACCATGTAGAGGCCTCCTTATATAGGCTTGGAGAGGCCTAACCACTTAATATATTCTTGGGATAAGTTGAGGATTCTTCTCCTTTAGTTGTGGATCTTCCCTAAGATCGAGCCTTGACCTCAGATTCGAACTCAACCAACTCCAGATATGAAGGGATTCTTCCCTGATTTCTCTCAACAATCCAAAGATCCGCTCAAAAAAGGCCAGCGATCCCTCAGAATGGGGCATAGAGTGTTGGAATGATCCCTCAAAAGAGGTCACAGAGCGTTGGCACTCCTTGATAGTGTATAGGGGAGCGTTGCCTTCCAAAATTGATTTTTGAGTGGATTTTTCTATGGAAAAACACTTGTACTCTTTGTCAAATGAATTCTCCTCTTCAAAACCAGTCTTTTGAGGTGTCTTGCAAGTGTTCTTGATAATGTCATCCGAGACATGACATAGGAAAGATGAAAGTATGATATTGCGACACTTGTGGGCAAAATGCGACACTTGCGACATTGGTAATGATGACACTAGATCATCATCGTAATGAGTAATTTTGATGTGTAACATATTTCCCCCAAAAGTGCGAAGTTATAAGATGAGGACTGATGACTGAAGTGTTTGTAGACTTTTTCAAGAAAGGGTACGGACTCAGAGAACCTGATAGAAGCTGCACACAACCATCAAACAAATATTATGACATGTTTCAAACCCAAGGCAGGTATACCTATGCTTGAGTGATAAAGACTTTCAAGGTATGGCCACCATAAAATACACTGCAGATCCATAATTATATTGACAAAAAGGTATAGCCACTGAAGATAAAATGTGGATCTATACTCCTATGACCTAAATTGATCGTAGCCATGAAGAATACACAGTGGATCTATGAGACGACAATACATAGCCACAACCAATACAAAGTGGATCTATGTAATAGTATATGTGTCAATGTTCAAAAGAAACTCCGTCGCAACCTGGGAAAAGTACATATAAGAGTGATGACTCAACCTAGGGTCTTCTTACCGATCCCGATGTAGTACAAATCTAACCATGTGAATAGATGTCTTGATGTCGAACATGGAAGAAACCACTTGATTATCGATCAATGAGGTAAACAGTTAACAAGCATGAGGGAAATCACCATTGATTTCAATGATTCCCAAGGTACTCTAGTACATTCCTCCGAATGTGAATGGATGAGATGAATTCAAACATCTGTGGAATCATCTGATTAGAGGTCAATGATGTAAACCCACTGTCGGACGCGAGGAGTCCTTCCATTGAGGCATCTAGGTCCCAAGGTACTAACTGGTTTCTAAGTCTATCTCCTGGATAATGTGTTGAAGTCGATAGGAATAGACTCGTCGAAGGAGGGCCTTGGTGTATCCCCCATCAACGACACAAAATTGACACAGAGATGTACTTGGTGGATCAAATGAACATGGACTAACACGGGTATTGAAATAGGGATTTGTGATGGTTGAATCTTGAGGTAGATACTTCCATTGAACATTGAGGCATGACAACAAAAAACTTGACATGGACTAACACTTGATAATGCAGTGGATACTGTGAATTTCACCAGGTGACCCAAAGGAGTAAGGAAACTCAAAGAATTGGCTTAGTGAAGAGGTTCAACGGAAAAATGTGTGAAAAGATAAAATGTCATGTTCAAGGGAGACTATAATATTTACTGACAATGTTCTAAAAAATTATTCTATTGTGGACACAGACTTTCCTTTGCATGAAGCTAAACTATTCAAAGAAGAAGAAGGAAGAAGGGTAAATACCTTTCACTGACGTTTGTCCTTGCTCGATCCAGGTTGATCTTGATCTCCAATTTCTTCAGAAGGTCCTGCAATACAATGAGAAACAACAACAAAACATACTTCCTAATCTACCATGATTAGCTTCATAATGGATCTATAAAAGAAACAAGTTCATGAAACGTACACAAACTTTAAGGGAAATATCCCAAGAATAGATTTATATTAACGAAAACAAAGTGAAATGCCTACAGCCATGGATGTAGGTGCAACAGGTTCACCAAGCTCTCTTTGTCCAAACCCTTGCTCAAATAATCCACACACAGAATGATGATGCTCCAATGATATCTCCCTTATGAGATCATAAGTTTGATGCTTTACAATGTCTCTCCTTTCACCATGTAGTGGCCTCCTTATATAGTCTTGGAGAGGCCTAACCACTTAATACATTCTTGGGATAAGTTTAGGATTCTTCTCCTTTAGTTGTGGGTCTTCCCTAAGATCGAGCCTTTACCTCAGATCCAAACTCAACCAACTCCATATATGGAGGGATTCTTCCCTGATTTCTCTCAGCAATCCAAATATTCACTAAAAAAAGGCCRRCGCTCCCTTAGAATGGGACACAGAGCATTGGAACGCTCCCTCAAAATACGTCACAGAGAATTGGCACTCTCTGACAGTGTATAGGGGAGCGTTGCCTTCCAAAATTGATTTTTGCGTGGATTTTCCTATGGAAAAATACTTGTACTCMTTTTCAAATGACTTCTCCTCTTCAAAACCAATCTTTTGAGGTGTCTTGCAAGTGTTCTTGATAATTTTGTCCGAGACATGACATAGGCAAGATGACAGTATGATATTGCAACACTTGTGGGTGAAATGTGACACTTGCGACATTAGTAATGACAACACTAGGTCATCATCGTAATGAGTAATTTTGATGTGTAACAACATGAGAGTAGAGCACCTACACTAGACAGAGAAGAAGTATTTCCCTTGAACCCTAGTAAATACCATCAACAATGAGAAGTTACTATGCCCATAGAAGATCAGAATCAAAATGGAAAGAGGAATATCAAGACGAAGATCTCTAGGAAAAAGGCTAGAAATCTCAATAAGAAGAAATCAAAGATAGAAAAGTTATAGAAAGTTCCAGAAGGAACTACTCAGAAAGAAGGATTACAGAATCTAAACTTCATCTAGATACCAGTATAGCACAGCATCGAACTTCACCATGGTGAAGAAATATGACCGTTGGAGGCATTATAACCGTTAGCCCGATGACCCGAATAGTTAGAACAACAGTTATGGCTAGAAAGCTTGCCATCAGACCATTGGGACCGCGCTGTAATGAACAAAACTACATTAATGAAGGCTTCTTGCCCATTGGAGATATTTGTTACCTAGTTGTCTACTTATTCCATCGATCCTTGCACTGAGAACACTATTGCTACCTATGATTATCCGATCTCACAAAATAGTTGATTTCGCACAACGATCATCGAGCTATCGCCATCCATCCCATTACATTGAGTAGTTTCTCTTCAACCCGAGATAGTCATCCATGAGCGTGTATGTCTAAAGAACTTAGTGCAGTCGAAGATTTTGTGAAGGAGATACTCATTGACCTCAAGACTGAAAAGGTAATGTTTGTGGGAATACAAGCTTCATCGACGAGAAGAGTGCAAGCCTCCCTGTCGACTGCTCGCGGATCTGGGCCATCCCAAGTTGCGACTGAGAAAAAAACCAAGCATAGATATTACTTGGAAAATGAAAAGTTATTACTGTCCATCCTACCCGATTAAATCCCACCCCTCGCCAGTGTAGTGAGTCCTGATAGTGTCCCGAGGGACTTTGACTACAGCGTCATCACTGTGTATCTCCCGAAGGGGATACACGCAATCAGACCATAGCTAGAGAGGATTCCAAACTTGAAGATTAATGACTGTAACCTAGGAGACCATAAGAGATATGGCATGCTATCACCTCACAAATATCTGACCAAGATGAAGGGAAAGATGATGAAAATCATCCCTCAGTTGTGGACCATGAACCCCACGCAGTCCACCCTTTTGAATGTAATGAAGATTCCAGATTTTGGAAGGAACCAGGAGGTTAACGTCTATGTTAATCTCCTGTTGACATGCTTCCACGGTGGTTATCTGTGGTTGGATATACGTATCACTGCCGATCTGGCGTTGATCCAAAGGATCACCGGACTCAACATGCAGGGACTAGACCCACAAGACTTATACCCAAGAAACGTTTCAAACCGTGCTTTGGCATAGAAGATTAAAGAAACATATGATGATGTTGAGAAGGGGACGTGAGGCTACAAGGTAGCCTCCATCCAGAATGGCTCAATGTGCCTAGCATGCCAATTAATTGCAGGAAATCTAGTAAGAAATAACAGACCCACGTAGGTTACAGGGTTTGTCGTTGACCTCGCTAGGAAATGCGTGGAAGGCCTACAAATGAATTGGGAGAAGTACCTAGTTAACCAGCTCGAACTGGATTTTCGCAAAGCTCAGGGTCAGGGCTATGAGTTTCACTTCAGCTGGCTCCCGATCCTCATCGCATTTACTACTTGAGAGATGCCAAAAGGTGTGATCTTCCCTGAGATCGATCCATTCAAGCCACTCACTGTGAAGTTCACCATGCCCTAGTATTCGAGCGATATGGGAAAGCAATGGCAGTCAAATGAAGTATTTCATACCTACTACCTGCATCTTAGGAGGGCTATTGAGTCCTTCCCTTGTATGATGCCAAACACCCTGGATAGGTTTAGGCCTCTTATGAAGTTCTGTGCAGATAAGAATTTTATTTATATCACTGCATGCATCGATGAAAGAAAAGAAGAACTTCAGTACTACTAAAATATCACTATAGAGGACCTGGAAAAAATCATTAAATACTGGCCTACATAACTCCTTATCCCTGCTGACTCCGTAGAGTTGTTTAAACCAGACCTCATTGGAAACTTGGTGGTTACTCGTGAAGACTATGATTCCCCAAGCAGCAACAGGAAGAAAAAGAAGCAAGATGTACAGGAAGTACACAACACATCAGAAGAGACCACATCTGAGTCACCTAGCGGAGGAGGTGATGACGAAGTGAAAAAAGAGGTAAAATAACAATAAGAAGATAAGAAAGGCGAAGTAACACTGCCACAGAACCTCCCTGATGACACCTATATAAGAAAAGGAAGGTTTCCCCCAAGAAACCTTCATCACGGAAGAAGTCCAAATCCAATAAACCAAATATGCAGAATGTACTCATGCTCATGACTTTGAGTTTATTATTTCAGCTGTAGGACATGCCTCAGAAGAAATTTTGCAAAGAAATGAAGAAAAACAAGAATCCATGTACAATAGAATTGAAGCAGAACTAACAGGTGTACAACAAGCCCTTTATTCGAGCCATGCAGTGTCCACTGCACCCCTGCCCTTAGAAGAACCAGAGTTGGGAGATGAGCCTGCTCAAATCTGTGGACTGGCTGATGTGACTAAATCCCACCTTCATCGAGCACAAGCTGAGAAAGACCAGGCCACAGTGGCCCTAAAACAAGCACAAGAGGAATTTGTAGAGCAACGTAGGATTATGCAATAGGAGAAGGACGCTCTTCAAGTGAAGTTTGAAAAAGAGAGAGCATAGATCCAGTAAGAGAAAGAAAATTTGCTTGCAGAGCAAGCCAGAGTAAAATAAGCAGTCAACAGAGAACTTTGCTCTGTGATAGGCTTGGAGCAGAAGGAGGAAGAACTAGTAGAACACTAAGTAGTGTAGCTCACAGAAACCATCCAGCAACTTTAGCAGAGAATCACATATCTGGATCTAAGAACAGTTCCCAGTACTCTGCAGGATGTGTGAGATCAAAGAGAAGCGATTTCTTGAGGAACAGTTGAAAGAATCAAGGGCCTCTCCATGGAATGTAAACAACTGAGTGATCACAGTGCCCAAAATTATGAGCGACTCATTGAGGATCTTGAATTGAAGGCACTGGAGTCACAACTCCAGGAATCGAAGCAGCAAGAAGAAACAATACAGGCATAGTTGAAGTGCATGTCAGCCATTGAGAGGATGAAGTGATCCCAAGATAGCGCACTGCCCAGCAGTAGGTCCACACCATTCAGAGTAGAGTCATGGAAGTAACTCAAAGGCTCCAACCAATACAGGACGAGGCTTTCCAACTATTCGCAAAGATTGAAGTCCGAGGAGAAGAACTGGAGCAAGTCGTCACTGCAGCTGAACAACGCTTAAAGGGACATGTCAATGAAGTAGTAATCCAAGAGTTCATTAAGCAGGAGGTTGTGGCACAACAACAGGTTGAAGCTACTCGAGCCAAGCTCAAGGCTTTTGAGGCAGAGCTACCCATATCAGAGTGACTCGGGACTAGTCACGGGTGAGTATTGGGGGACTGTTGGCCCTTGACCAATTTTTGAGGACCCTTGGTCATTTTTTACCATTTTGGGACTTCGACAGGCTATCAAAGGTGGAGGGAAAGTCGAAGTGGAGATCGTGGGATCTCAGCCCCTTTTTAGGGATTTTGGGGTTTTGGGCTTATGAAATGGGTATGGGGATGACGACCCATGGGTTTACCCATTCTTAGGCCTATTTTGTAATTAATAAATAGAAGTCTATGTGATGTAAGAAGTAGTGAGTAGTGACTAGTTGGTGTGAGCCATTGTTGCTAAGTGAAAAAGTAGATCTGTGTGGTTTGGCTTTGTGCGCATTGTGTGAGACTTGCAAGGCTAAGTGTAAGCGATTGTAAAAGTCTGTGTAAGGATTTGTGCCTAGATCTACTCGGGGAAGGAGGATCTGGCAAGGTGCGTGGATCTCATTGATCCGGATTATTTTCGGCACGAAATGAGAGCGGAGATATAATAAAGAAATGCACAGAGATATCGCGTATATCTAGTAATATAACAGAAATATATCAGAGATGAAACCATAAACACAGAGATACATTAATACACGATTTCTATTAATGAAAGAAATGTACAGAGACTGTAAAAATACAGAGTGAAAGACTCGCTAGAATGGTGGCAGCTTATCTCTGAGAAGAGATGTGACGGCTACTCGCATTCGCAAGAAGATGGTTAAAATGAGGCTCTGGAGGCCTTTTTACAATAATCGGGAATGCCAAAAGTCCTAGACATCCAAAAAC
>JASDQU010243857.1:105558-154170 GCA_032191745.1 Picea mariana
AACTTCCCAGGGTCGTAACTTTTGCATACGATCTCCGTTTTAGGCATGTGATAGCTCGTTGGAAAGGTATCATCGAGGAGATTCATTTTGGGGGCTCAATTATGCCTTCGGCTATTATTGAGAACCTCGATCTTGAAAAAACTTCATTTAGGCCCTCAAAATGGCCCCGAAAGTGAAAACCTGCTAAAAATAGTAAATTGCCAAAATGGTCAGAAAATTGTTTTGAGCCATTTGGAAAATGTGGGTGGCCCCCGATATCCACTTGGATCACTCATGTTCTTTGAGGAGTTGATTCAAAGTCTTTTTGTATGTAAGAAGATTGAAAGAAGCTAATAAATAAGTCAAAGAGTTGGTGGATGTAGCCCCAGGTTGGGGGTGAACCACGTATATCATGTGTTTTGAATGCTTTGTGCTTTATGATTGCTCTCTTGTTTATGTGATTCAATGATTAGTGTGTTTTTAGATGATAGATGAATCTGATATGATAACTTAATGCTGAATAATGTGAATGAATGCTAGATCTGATCTATGTTGGTATGCTTAGTGCTTGAATCCCTTGGATCTGTGTGAATGTTGTGCTGATCTATTATTAGGGTTTAACTACGTTGTAAACTAGACTGAATATTGATGAACTATAATTTATAAGCACTTTGTTAAAGTGTTACAATCACATATCTTTGTCCCAGTTAAGGTTGCAGACATCTGAATCCTACAAACACCCCTGCCTCTAACTTGGGTGAGACTTCACCTGCTTCGCAGGTGTTTCCGAAAGGGCCAATAGTTAGGTTTTTGTTGGTGCGCTGTTGTAGCATTGAACCTCGGGTATGCTCCTGTGCCAACAGGATGCAACCCCTTTTCCTTTCCCCATCCAACCACCCTGAAATATAAGTGTAGACCAACTATTACTACCACTATCACTGCCACTGTCACTACCACTGTCACTTCCACTATCACTATTACTGTCACATCAACCTATTACCTTTCACTAGAAACCTGTCACTATATCCAACCTGTCACTGACCAACCTGTCACTGTATCCAACCTATCACATCACCCTGTCATTGTATCCAACCTATCACATCAACATGTCCAACCTGTCACTGTCACCGATAATCAACCAGAACCTCTCACATGGATCATACACCAAGGACACCTCTCAACTATATGTACAACATCACCAACACATGCCTCTACCAAGCATGTACAAAGATCACCAACATACCACATCACAATACATGCATCATCCATGCACCAACACCTATACAAAATCGTGCATGAACCATGCACCAAAACTGTGCCAAACCATGCATCAACCATGCACATATGTACCATATCATCAATTTGTACCACAACCTATATCATCAACTATGTACCAACCATTCACATCAATCATGTACATCAACACCTGTACCATACCATATACCATATACCATGAAATGTGTCTCAACCATATACCATATCACTCACAATCATTCCATGTACCATAACATAAGCCTAAAGTATATGCCAATATCACAAAGATGTGCCTCTAACAATGAACCATAACAACCATATATCAAGTACCAAGAGTATGTCTCAAGCATGTAATAATATCACCTCAACCATGTACCATCAAGGGATTACAAGACATGTCTTAAGCATATGCCATACCATCCAATATACAAGCCTCAGACCCTAAGACATAAAAGACATACCTCTACTCATGACGACCTGAAGCATACCATCTCAGACCCTATAACAACCTTGCCATACCATCAAACCTTGTTGCAACTTAACTAAGCAATATTTTTCTTCAAATCTATGACTTTCTCTTCTACTGCCCACAGATGTACATGACCTAGCCTTCTGCATCCCACATATTTACGTGACCTATCCTTCAGCAGAACAAGTATGACCTTAGAAAACTAGGATTACCAGTTTTCTACAACTCTAAAACTTAGGCTCCTTCATACTTTCATTACCTCAGACTTGATACATCAGATTCAACCTCAGTTTCACTAATAGATTTTCCAAAACTTAAAACATAACATTCACAACATAGATATTCAATGTAAGTGTATGTTTATAAATGAGAGAGTCTTTGAGGTGTATTTATACTAATGCTAGGTAACCTCTTTCCTTATTTTATGTTTTACTTTTTACAACCACTTTACCCTTTGACCAAGACTTGTAACCAACTAGGGGCTTCTTGACCACTCTTCGGGGTTTCCAACTTTACAAGGCCATATCTCTCTAACTGTGAGGAACCACGTGGCATTCCACATATCACTAGAAATGAAACGAAGAGTATTATCCATCTATGAGGTTCATGCCTACATTTACAATGTCCTTCATGTCCATATTCCTCATTCAACGTCAGGTGCAAAAACCACACCGTCGGGGCTACCGGAATTCTCCAAGGGTTAACATCAATATTTAAGGGTTGATATCAATCTCCAATATCACTCTCCAAGGGTTGACATATATGAAAACCAACTATCCAAACCAACTATCTAACATCTCCTTCAGAACCTGAGTTTTTCAAGATGGGAGATGCTAACAATTCATAATCATAATCATTTGTATCTCTACTCTGGTCTTCAAACCCCCATAAAATAAATTATCCTCATCAAAGGAGATTCGTAAAACAGTTGGAAGCCATTTATGAGATGGACCTCCTGTCTTCAAAACCAAGAAGGAAATCCTTCTTTTTGTCTAAGAATTCACTGATAGGAAAGTTTATATTCCTTTGGTCTAGTCCAAAAGATGTGCAAACTTGGGTGGTCGAGCAATGGTCTCCCAATATTAAAGGATAGGTATCATACTTTTCTTCTCGACGTTGTTATGTTATTTTTCTTAATAAAGAATAAAAGTGTTTGATATTCTACTTTGGACCATATTTTATGGGATCTAGGGGAATGTTTTTGGCCCTGTAGTCCCTATATTTCAATCCAAGAGAATAAATTATTGCATCCCTAGTGTGGGTTATATTGTCTCATATTCCTTTAATTTTCTAGGATCACTTCACTCTTGGAGACATTGGAAATAAACTAGGAAGAGTCACTGAGAAAATAAAACCAATAGGAAAAAAAAATTCTTGTGCAAGAATATGCATGCTAGTGGATTTGGAGAAGGGAATCCCATAGGATCTACAAATCAATATTGATGTGTGGAGCCATTGTCAAATCCTATATTATGAACAGATTCCATACATGTGCAATATTTTTCATTCTTATGGACATTTGCTAAAAGTTGTCCAAAAACCCAAGAGGATCAAGCTTCATCAAAGAAAAAGTCAAGAGAAGAACCTGAATTCAATATAGTATTAAGAAAACACATAAATTCTTAGCATAAGAGGCCACCTCGGTCAATGGCATCCCAAGAGGGTATGCCCACCTCAAGAAATAATCAATTTGAAGTTCTTTGGAATCTATAGGGTTTAGTAAATCTAGAAGAATTGGAGAAAGAGTCTGAAAAGGAAGCAATTGAACCCAACTCGAGATCATTACTCTCTACTAATGGCATAAATCCATTCCCCAAGGATATTGAGACTAATTCTCTAGTAGAAAAGGAAGAAAAAGATAAGGAGGAGGAAGAAAAAGATAAGGAGGAGGAAGAAGAAGATTTAGAGAAAACAAAAGAGGAAGAAAAAGATAAGGAGGAGGAAGAAGAAGATTTAGAGAAAACAAAAGAGGAAGAAGAGGAGGAAAAGGAAATTAAAGAGGATGAGAAAAAAGAGTTAGAGCTAGCAATGAGGGTTCACACTGAACCTTCTAAATCCTTTGTAAAAGTTCTGGATAGAACACCAAACTCTCCCCTCTTCTCACAACGGGAATGAAATCCAATCAGGATCAGAGGACTTATGAGGATCTCTTTGTATATTATTGATATGTCACATTTTTCATCCACACTTTAACAATGTGGTGTGGGTTGTATGCCACGCTGCATAAGTGTGCACTGAGCCCACAACCACATCACAACAATAGCGTGATAGTGTAAGAAAACTCCACACTCCATTTTCTAATAATGTTCAATCCTTTTTTCACAACAACTAGCTCCAACTTGGACTCTCAAGACCATAATTTTAAAACCAAATTTATTATGATAATGATGATGATGATTAATGTCCATTGAGACCAAAATCACCAAATTTTTTATGACTTAGATGGTTAGGAAAGTCGGTATTGTGACAAATATTTTGAAATTGTGATCTAAATTGGGTATATGCAAGGCACTCTAAGAGAAAATGGTTTTCATCTTCAACCCTCTTAGTATCAAAAAGGTGATAGATTATTTCATTCCATGGCATTGTCATAATTTTCCAATGCACATTTTCACTATGCATCTCATGAGAGCTTCTCCTTATTTTAGCATTTTGATTTTCTTCTTTATACTAGTCAAAACTAAGAGATATTTTTTATCTTCTAGCTTTAGGGTTAACCATCTCCATATAGTATCTTAAATTTATCTTATCCTTTAATTCATTATTGCACTACATATTCTCCTTAAATTTAGATGTAATAATACTTTTAATATTATTGGTATTTTTCATAATGACTTCTTCCTTTATTTCCTAATGATTTGGCCAAGACTTAGCATCTTTATGTCATCCATGCTTGAGTTGTTGGTGGTTTTGGCTAGAGTTTGAAGAAATTTTGGGGAGCCTCTTGTCATCCATGTTGTTTATCTTTTTCTTTTACATTAATTACTTAATCATATCCATAATTTCAATGGGGGAAAGTCATGCTTTATGAAAAGGATAGGATAGGGTGTGTTTGTTGGAATACTGAGAGGGGGGTGAATAAATATTATGCAATATTTTATCACTTTTAATTAGAACATGTAATCATTAAATTCATTAGTATTATATCATCAATATATCATGAGAGGTATAAATCAATAGATAATAAAAAATAAACATAGATACTCTGAGATCTTTCTCGCATCTCCTCAAAATTTCAGGGTCTAAAACTTCTCAAAATAGAAGTTATAGCAAAATTGACAAACCTTCCTAAATTTTAGCCTATTATGGAGAGAGAAATTGTACAACATGCCATGTGCTAAATATTTTATATATGATTCTAAAACTCACACACGATATACCACATATTGTTATATTTTCACTGAAATTGATCTCACAAAATTTGGATCCTCTATGAAGAAGTTATGATATCTTTACCCGGAACAACTATTTAAGACTAGTTTCGAGACTAGTCAAAACCTCTATCTTCAACTGAGTGTATCTCCAAACATAAAACGAACCAGAAGATGAAATTTTGACCACTAGTACCTTGACATGTCTTCTGAAATTCCTCCAATGTTCACTATCTGAATCATTCTAGAAAACAAGTTATAGAAAAAATGCTAAGATGACCTTTAAATAACATACCTTAGAACACATCATCACAATACTTCATCCTCCCTTGGAATTTCTCCCTTCTTCACTTCATATCCCCTCTGAAATTCATTTTATATCTCCTCAGTTACCTCAGATAAGAATCAATTACTCACATAGAATATATTCAATAGAATGTGTGTGTGAATGTGCTTATGAGTGACTTCTTGAGGTGTATTTATACTTTTTCTAAGTAACCTCTTTCCTTAACTTTAGGGCTTCTTGAACTTTCTTGTTACAAACAATTTACCCTTTCATTAATGACTTGAAACCAATTATTGGATTATTAACCCTTCTTGCAATAAACTAGGGGCTTCTTATCCCATCTTTGGGGATTCCAAATTCATGACCTCATAACTCCTCAACCGTGAGGAACTACGTGGTGTTCCACCTATTGTTGGAAATTCCATGATGAGGAATATCCCTATATAAGTGTGTTACCTTCATTTACATTGTCCTTCGTGTTATTATTCCTCAAACAAATTCTAGATTCATGACCACACCTATGGGTTTCTTGTATCCTTATTCAAAGCATCTTCCCGTGAGAGCCATGCTTAAAGATACGCCATCAAGGGACCACTTTGGAGACTTATTCAATCATACCCAATACTTTTAGAGGTTTCTAGATTTCCTCTAATGGTGACATCAATGAAAATCAATTTTCCAATAATCCCCCCCTTTGGCATTGATGGAAAAACTCATGATACCCATGTGACCAATACTCCTCTTATCTGCATGATTTTTTTCTTTCTCCCCCTTTGACATCAATGGAAAAGGGTAACTCCCCTTGACAAATTGCTTCCAAAATTTCTCTCTTCCAGTGCTTTTTTCTATTGGTGCCTCTTGATGAAGCAAATTATTGGCATATAAAATCATTCATATTAAGATTCATTTAACATCTCTACACAAATGATTCTCTTCCCATTTTATTATGAGAAAAAAAATGTGTATATCACTGTGGAGCAGAAACTATTCCAAGTTTCTGTCGAAAATAATCAAATGTCTTTGTTGGGAGAGGTTTAGTGAATATGTCTACAATCTGTTCATTTGTCCCAATATGCTCTACTTTGATATTATTTTCTATAACATGTTCTCGTAGAAAGTGAAACTTGATCGAAATATGTTTGGTCTTGGAATGCATTACTAGATTCTAGCATATATTGATATTACTAGTGTTTTCACATAATATTGAAATGGGATCATCATACTTCACTTGTATATCTTGTAGGATTTACTTCATCCAAAGGACTTGAGTACAACATGTTGCTTCCACAATGTATTATGGTTTTGTTGTGGATAATGATACTGAAGACTGCTTCTTAATTAACCAAGATACCAGACAATCACCCAAATAGATGGCGCCTCTTCTAGTACTTCTTCAATCATCAATGTTTCCTTTCCAATCTGCATCTACGTAGGCAACCATAGTCAACTCACTCCCTTTTGGATACCACAATACAAACTATATTGTTCCTTTAATATATATGAAGATCCTTTTTATTTCTTGAACATGAGTTTCCTTCAGTGTTGCTTGAAATATTGCAACTTGTCCAACTGCTTGCATTACATCTGGTCTTGAAGCTGTCACACAGAGTAGGCTACCAATCATTGATCCATAGATTCTTTGATTTTCTTCTCTAGATTCATCATTTTTTCTCAACTTGCAACCTATCACCATTGAAGTACTTACTGGTTTGCAATCTTCCATTCCAAGCTTCTTCAACATCTCTTTAATGTACTTGGTTTGGAAAATGAAAATGCATTCATCATGTTGAGATATCTGAAGTCCCAAAAAGAATGTCAATTCACCAAGTAGTGAAATTTCAAACTCATTTTGCATGTCTTGGGAAAACCTCTTACTCATCATGTCATCATCACTTCCAAAGATAATTTCATCCACATATACTTAAATGGTAAGTATGTTGTTCCTATCAATCTTCACATAGATATTTCTATTTGCATTACCTTTTCTGAACCTTGTTCTTGCAAATACATGTCTAATATTGAATACTAGGATCTAAGGTCTTGCTTGAGTCCATATAGATAATTTCTTCAATATTCAAACATAATCTTCCCTTTCTGATAGAAGGAACCCTTATGGTTCTTCAATGTAGATTTCCTCTTCTAATTCACCATTCAGAAATGATGATTTTACATCCATGTGATATACCTTGGTTCAATGTCTGATTTCTTCCATTCTAGCAATAAGGGAAAAAATTTCTTCAAAATATAATCCTTCAACTTGTGCATATCCTTTGCACACTAATATTGCCTTGTTTCTAGTTAACTTTCCATCTTAGTTTAGTTTATTTTTAAACACCCATTTTTTACCAATCACATTTATGTTCCTCGATCTTGTCACCAGTTCTCATGTTTCATTCTTCTCTATTTGATGTAGTTCTTCTTCCATGGCCTTAACCCAATGTTCATCATTACCAGATTCCTCAAATTTGTTGGTTTCAACTATGGATAGTAGGGCAAGGTGTCTATGCTCTGGTGTACCCAACATTTTTCTTCATCTGGTCTCTATTACTACATTTTTATCTACAATAATCTGTTCTGGTGGATGATTCTTCTAAACCCGATGGATAGGTGTCTTGGAGGGCATCACCAAGTCATATTGGTCATTTTATTCCTATTCTACCTCTAGTTGGTGTTCTTCTTCTTCTTCTTCTACCTCTTCTTCTTTTAATTCTTCTTCTCTTTCCTATTCATTTGGATCTTTCTTTTCTTTGATTTTTTGTATACCTGCTTCATCAATATTTACATTTATTATTTCCACTATCTTGTTGAGTCTTAGATTATAACATGTGTATGCCTTTCTTCTTATTGAATATCCAATCAATATTCCTTCATCAACTCGAGAATTAAATTTCCCAACATTGTCATCTTCTCTTTTTATGTATCATTTTCTTCCAAATACTCTAAAATACTTGATGGTTGTTGGTCTTCCCATCCACAATTCATATGGATTTTTTTCACTATTACTTATGATCATCCCTCTGTTCAAGATATGAACTTTTTTTTGCACTGCTTGTGCCCAAAAGATATTGCTCAACTTTGAGTATTTCAACATGGTTATGTCCATCTCTGTTATAGTTATGTTATTCCTTTCAACAACTCCATTTTGTTGAGGTGTCCTAGTTGTTGAAAATTGCCTCTTTATTCCATTTCTTTTCACAGAATTCCATGAATTCTTTTGATGTGAATTCTCCTCCATTTTCCAATCTTAAGCACTTAATTCTTGAATCCGTTTCATTTTCAACCATCTCCTTCTACATTTTGAAAATTTTGAATGCCTATAATTTGTGCTTGAGAAGACATATTGTAGTCATTCTTGTATAATCTTCAATAATTATCATGAATGATCCAGGTGGATATCGGTGTCCACCCACCTTTTCCAACTACCTCAAAACAGTTTTCTGGCAATTTTGGTAATTTACTATTTTTAGTAGGTTTTAACTTTAAGGGCCATTTTGAGGCCTTAAACGTCATTTTTGGGAAAATGGGGAGAAATATGGAAGTTCCTTCAATATTTCCCCCAAAATGAATCTCCTCGACGTTACCTTTCCAACAGGCTATGATGCGCCTAAAAAGGAGATCGTACGCAAAAGTTACGACCCCGAGAAGTTGATGTACTAAATTACCCAAACGGGACCAACATGAGTTTTGGCGCTTCATCTCCTAGGGTTAGGTGTTTGGATGTCTAGGGTTTTTGGCATTCCTGATTATTGTAAAAATGCCTTCAGATCCTCATTGTAATCATTTTCTTACGAATGTGAGTAGCCATCACATATCTTCTCAGAGATAAGCTGCCACCATTCTAGTGAGTCTTTCACTCAGTATTTGTACATTTCTTTCATTAATAGAAATTGTGTATTACTGTATATATGTATTTATGGATAAATTTCTGATACATTTCTGTTATATTATTGAATATCTTCAATATCTTTGTGCATTTGTTTATTATATCTCAGCTCTCATTTCATGCCGAAAATAATCTGGATCAGTGGTATCAGAGCAGGCTACTTTTGATCGTTGTTTTCAGTGCATGTCCCCGACGAGGTCTGAGTATAGCAAGTTGGGTCTCGAGCTTGTATCTCTTGAAGACAATCACTCTCACATGCCCAAGAAACCCTCCATGGCGGAAGAAAAGTAAAAATGACGGAGCAGACGATCCTATAATTTTTTTTCTTGAGCAAGCTCTCACACGACAAAGGGACGAAATGATGGAGAATTTTTCCCACATCCTTCAACGCCTGTCGATAGCAACATGCACATCTTCATCAAAAATCCACTTTGGAAGCACCTATCCTTTTAAGTTATAGGTTAATTTTGATATTCCCATATTTGAAGCTCAGATAGATGGGATGCCCTAGACAAATGGTTAAATCTGCTAGATGGTTATTTCTCTGTTCACCATTTTTTCGACAGGGAAAAGATCACCTTCGCACTTCTTAAATCTCTCCCCCATGTCAAACATTGGTGGGAAACTTACTAGGATAAAATTTCCACAGAGGAGTCTAGAGTATATGGGATCGAGCCCACTTGGGAATTTTTTGTGGATGCGGTAAAGGAACAATATTACCCCGTTGGAAACTATGAGGACCAGTACATGAGATGGACCACACTGTGGCAAGAGAGGGGCCAAGAAGTTCTGGAGTTCACCAATACCATCCATACATTGCGCACCAAGATTGGTATCAAAGACTTCGAATGACATTTGGTTCCGAAATACCATGGGGCTCTACACAGATACATCCAAACTGAAATGGATTTTCTGGACATATCATCACTCGATGCTTCTTATCAATATGTTGTTAAAATCAAGAAGATATATAAGCACTAGAAAAAATGGGATTTTGGGTCTGCAAATATGCAACAACCAAAGTATGACAAAGATGGCCCTAACAAACAGTCTCTTGAAAACCAGTCCAAGCCACAGGAAAAGAAGGGTCATGGGAAGACAAAAAAGGACACCAAAAAATGGTGTGATTTCCACAAAATCCCCTGGCACAACACCGATGAATGTCACTCAAAATAGTCATTGGTGGCTGAGATCAAAGACAAGGAGCCGAACCCTGATTCAGAATCTGATTCTGAAAATACTGGTAAAGGACAGATCATTGACGCAGACCCCATTGCTATTGTCGTGATCGCAACAATTCAACTAGAAGAACCAACAGATTCTGAAGAGAGGGAGTACCTTTTTCATTCACAGATGTGGGTGAAAGGGACCCCACTGCATTTTATTGTTGATAGCGGAAGCCAGAAGAACCTCATCTCAGCGGAGGTTGTTAAACAGTTGGGATTGTCGAGAACACCACACCTGCAGCCATACAAATCGGGTGGATTTTCCAAGGATGAGATCTTCGTGTCAGCCAATAGTGTCAATTGTCATACGACATTCAACCCTTCAAGGATGAGGTATTATGTGATGTTTCCCCACTGGATGTATGTGATGTTCTCTTGGTCCAGCCATATATGTGGAGACGCCATGTTGTTTATGAGTCTCGACCCCACAGTGTCATTGTTTATCTAGGGGGTCATATCTATAGAATACCAGAGGTAGTTCCGACTATTTTTCCACCTAAACAGTTTCGCAAGGTAGTATCTCATACTGCAAAATTCATCTTCTCCATAATCTTTTCAAAAGGGGAACAGAAGGACACTGCAACCACTACAGCCTCACCCCAAGCACCTTCTATCCAATAGAAGCTGGTCAACAAGGTTGTAACAAAGCACAAAGATTCCTTCTGCACATTTTCCTTTCATGTTTCTCAACTTGTTGAACAGCCTTAGCCTCAGCCTCAACAGGTTTGTGACAGACTTCCACAAATTGAGTAGCGGGACGTCTCCATCAAGGCAGGCAACTCACCAAGATTCAGATTCAACAAACATGTTTTCCTCTCCCCTGGGCACTCAATGCAATGGATAACATTTATTCCTAAGGAGGGAGGATTGATCCAGGTGGATATCGATGGCCACAACCTTTTCCAACTGGCTCAAAACAGTTTTACGGCAATTTTGGTAATTTACTATTTTTAGTAGTTTTTAACTTCTGGGGTCATTTTGAGGCCCTAAATGATGTTTTTTGGGAAAACTGGGAGAAATATGGAGGCTCCTTCGATATTTCCTCCAAAATTAATCTCCTCGACGTTACCTTTCCAACGAGCTATCATGCACCTAAAACGAAGATCGTATGCAAAAGTTACGACCCCGAGAAGTTGAAGTACTAACTTACCCAAACGGGGCCCAAATGACTTTTGGTGCTCCATCTCCTAGGGCTAGGTTTTTGGCATTCCTGTTTATTGTAAAAAGGCCTTCAGAGCCTCATTTTAATCATCTTCTTGTGAATGAAAGTAGTCGTCACATCTCTTCTCAGAGATAAGTTGCCACCATTCTAGTGAGTCTTTCACTCTGTATTTTTACAGTCTCTGTACATTTATTTCATTAATAGAAATTGTGTATTACTGTATATTTGTGTTTATGGTTGCATCTCTGATACATTTCTGTTATATTATTGAATATCTACGATATCTCTGTGCATTTCTTTATTATATCTCCACTCTAATTTCGTGCCGAAAATAATCCGAATCAATGAAGTATTGTTTTCCATTTAGTCCTTTTGTTTTTGTTGGTACACTTAGATCAGTATGCACAATTTCCAATGGATTTGTTGTAGAGTATTCCTTTGATTTGAATTCAGTTATTTTCTTCTCTCCTTGTAGGCAATGCTTTCACATAGTGCTGGCCAGTTTTGAAATTTTAGGCATGTCTCTTACTGCTTCCTTTCTATTTATTTTGACCAAATTGTCAAAGTTTATGTGTCCCATTCTTATGTGCCAAATCCAACTTTCATTTTATCTTCCCAAGAAACATCTTTCCTTTCCAATCTCATTTGAGATGTATATATTTCTTGTATTCCTTATTGTTGTAGCCACCAATTTTCCTAATCCTTATTTTCTTATCTCACACTTCTCTGATTCAAACAAAAGTTTATGTCCTTGATCACACCTCTGACTCACACTCAGTAAATTATGCTTCATGTCTTCAACAAGTAGGAAATTTTGTTCCTTGGCATTCTTAATTCCAATCTTGATTGTTGCTTTCCCTATAATTATGGTTTAGTTGTCATTACCAGATGAAATCGATCTGTCTCTTTCTTTCTTCATAAATATAAATATGTTCTTGTCACATGTCATATGTTTTGAGAAACCACTGTCAACATACCAGTAACTTCTTCTTCTTTGAGCGTATATGTTACAACCCTAAATTGCACCACACATGCTTACCTGGCATCAGGCCATCTCATATCCCTTCTTTTCCAAAGCACCGCTGAACAACTCTTTGAAAATCCTCTCTTATAAAGGCCCACACACCCTACTCCATTACTGCATGCGTGTATACGCCGGCTGACCCAAAATAGCCCGCGTGGACCAACAAAAGCATGAAAAAAGGAAAGTTGTCGACGGAACACAAAATCTATGGGTGAGTTAACTGAAACTCCCGGCCATGCATGGCTGAGGGTTCATCCAAATACCTAGATCCTTCTAGCCTATAAAAGAAGGGGTAGGGGTCCCATTTGGAGAAGGAAAAATATAGCAAAGAAACTCTGCCCATTTGGGTATTCCCATTGTCCCAACCCTTTAGCCTTTCCTTGTGCCAAAGGAGAAACCAAGCAAAGCAGTTGGAGGACAGTCGAAGAGGAGCCCAGGAGCAAGTTCACAGAGTGGTGGCTAGTCTCAACTTTTGTAAGTTGACTCATTCAAAGTAATAAAGAAAATGCTTTTCCCGTCCCAATTCATGAACTTTTAATAGTTCGATTAGTATATGTTTGGATTTCTAACCCGTTAGTATATAAGTAAGATGCATGCGTAGTTGTTTCTTGTCTTGTATGCAGGTCATCTTTGGAAGAAGTATTGTGAACAAGTAATCAACTACAACAGAGGATCGACATCAAATGCTGGGAACGAGGTAGGTTGATCATTCCATGCATTTACTAAGAAAAAGGGATTTAAATCTAGGGATGAAGGTAGAAAGTAGTTTCTCTTCGGTCATATCTACATGCAAATTCTGAACTCTATTTTCTAGTTCGTAGGGAGATTTCCCTCACAAAAGAATTGGCAACCGTACTGGGGAGACTCTCTAGGGTTCCTGGAATTTGATTTAGTCTGTGGGTAGTTTTAAAGACTAGTTTTTCTTGCCTGTTTTTTCTTTTAGTTTCGGTAAGGTCTGAGCTAGTAGAGAGTCTGGTTTTCCATACCAACTTTCTCTGATTTGCTTGACTGTGTTTGTCGAGACCCACATAGGTACACATGGCCTGCATAAGGTCCGCACACATGTACCCATGCCCTACTCTCTTACAGCCCATGTGTGAACGCTAGCTGTAGAAGTAGCAGTAGCGTGTAGAGTTCAAAGAACTTCAGAGGCAGTCAGCCTCTTCCCTGTCAGAATCACACATTCTCAGGGCGTTTTCTGGAATTCTGTCTGAGTCTTGGTTGTTTGCAGTCCTATCTTAGATTGTTTTTTCTTTATCATTTTTCCTTACATTATTTATTTTTCTGTTAAAAAGAGTGTCCAAGCCTTCAAGGGATCCTGGTTATCAATATCAGTGGTCGCTTCCTGCTTTGGTCTGTTTTTTTTCATTTTTTCTCATAGTTTAGATATACACGCAGCCTGTACAAGGTCAACCCACATGTACACGCCCTCTGTCTCTATCCAGCGCACGTTTTCATGCGTGCTATTAGATTAACAGTCGTGTGCTTGTACAGGATACTTTTTGTTGAGGGTAAGGTAGTCATCTTTTCCCTTGATAAGGATTATTCCTCTCAGGTGTTTGAATCTCTGTCTGAGCAGTCAGTAGCTTAGGATTAATCTTACCCTTAGCTTACTTTTTCTCATTTAAAAAGTTGTCATAAAAATAAAAGAATTTTTAAGGGTTTTAGACAAGTGTGAGAGTCATTTTTTTTTCAATTGCTAGTGTGTGATTTATTGACCTGATTCTTTATGATCTGCGATTAGGCCAGAATTGTTTTTCTTGGTTTTTGCTTGTTGGTATTTTTCCTTTCTTCTTTATCAAGAATTTAAATAATAAAAAAATCTCTTTTCATTTTCTTATTTGGTTGAAGAGTGTGTTTCTGCATTATTAGCCAGGGAAAAGTCATCTATTTCATAAGTTTTTTGAAGTTTACTTAGATCATAAGTAGCTTGTAGTCAAGTGAAATTTCTTCTGAGTTTGATGTCCAAAATCTTAGAAAATTAAAAATATTTCTTTTGAAAAGTTGTTGAAATTTTGCATTCAGTAAAAGTTTTGTTTCCAGCTATTTTATTCATTTTTTTTTACCATTTTCAGTTGTCTTTTGGACCATTTTCTCTCGATACCCTTGATAGGTTTTAGGCTTCATACCCTGCTCATTATGATCTACCCGACTTTTGACTGTACCTGCCTGGTAACTGTTCACGCGCTGGCAACCTAGTTGCCAATCTTTGTTAGGGACATACACAGGGGACTGCGGGGGTATACCGCGGTACCTAGTACATACATCGGGCCACGCTTTGCAAAGTATACCCAGAGGGTGCTTCCATGTTCGAGTTGTACTTGCACCGGTAAGTTGCTCCAGTGTTGGTTGTTGTAACTGTTCTTCCAATTAATTTAGTGTTTGCCTGTCTTATCGTCTAGGGACTTTTTTAGTGTGTGTTACTTTTGAATGTTTAGACTACCTTAGAGTGTCTTGGATCTTCTCACACAGTGGAGGATCCCAAGCTCCACTGGTCACGAAGGCTTCTTGGCCTGCTACCAGTTACACTGGAGCCACCCCCGCCATCATTAAGGCGAAAGATAGACCAACAAGGGTCTTTTGAAGAGACCGRGTTACAAGCCATTGTGCCCGACCAACCCCCAGAGGAATTGACTRTTTTGGACCTTGAAGCAACCACTCTTAGCCCGGTTGAAACCCCAACCACTGATTTCTTAGAACCTTTCATCATACCAATTCAATTTTACGAGCGCCAGACAATGTTACACACAGCAATGGAAACAAATGTTGTTACCCCTTCTGGGAATTCTTCAATTCCCACCACGGTTGTCACMATAGGAGAGCTTTCAACTCCTAACCCACCATCGTCGGTTCGATCCACCATGGTCTCGACCGTAACTACTTCGCACAGTGGCCCGATAACATCTTTGGCGGTGGCCACAACCCCGTTCACACCTAGTGCGACAGGACCTTCGTTCTCATATGGGATGCCTAGTTCGGGTACAAGTCTTGTACTTTCTTACTCCACTTTATAGACTTTAGGTATGGGGGCAGGGAGCTCTTGTGCACCTCTGCAAGGTCACATGGGGGGCACTCCTGCTCCTTTTAACGCTTTCCCTTATAGAGGAGGTCATATCCCTCCTTCGTCCCCTTCACTCAGCAGCTTGCATCAGCCATCTGTTAGGCAACCTACACACAATAGTTTATTTGGAGTGTGGAGTCAAGGACCACCTTCGCATAGTATGCCAGTAGGTTCGACACCATTTTCTTTGAACAGAACATTTGGTAACAACACCTTCTTGTCAGCTGCTTTTCTGATTGGGGGCAACCCTGTTTTTGAACAATCTACTCCTATGCAAGGTACTATTCCTACACAGGGGGCAAACCTAGCAAGACCTTGGAATTCAGGGTAGGGATCCATTCCCTCGTCCGGAATGCCAATCTGGGGTAATTCTTTCCACAATCATTGGAACCCTAGGAAAACTACTATGCCTATCCCTACAGGACCGGCATGGGGTAACCCTTCCCAAAGTCCTTCGAATATAATGCATGCCCAAAAATCTATGTCCTATTTGGGAAATTAGCCGATCATGTCTCCACATATACAAAATCCATACGCTGGCCAGGGCCATGGTTTCTACCAGAATCCAGGCCAGCAACAAAAMTTTTCCTGGCAACCTAGTGCCAGTCAAACTCCAGGCCCCTTTTTCCCAGGTTATCACCAACAACCCAAACCACCTTTCCTGGCGACTTTACACTTGCCATATTTGACAAGGTTGTTGAATGACCCTATTTGTCATGATCTGCATTGGCCTCCTATGCCGATGAAGTTTCCTTCGARCATTCCAAAGCTCAAAGCCAAGCCTAACGAAGATCCAGGAGATCATGTGACTGCCTTCCATCTTTGGTGCTCATCTAACTCATTGAAAGATGACTCCATACAGTTGCGATTGTTTCAACGTACTCTCATTGGGAGTGCCATGAAATGGTACATTGAGCTTGATCGTTCAAGATACTCTTCTTTTGGTGAACTAGCGATGGCTTTCCTGAACCATTTCCAGTTACCTGTGAGATACAATGATGGAATAGAGCTGCTCACCAATTTCGAACAGACAACAGCGGACCATATCTTTGATCACATCCGAGAATGGAGACGCTGGAAGAGTCTAATCAAGGTACTAGTCCCACCAGCATTCCTGCTTGAGTGGTTCCTTAAGTCTTTTGTCCTGCATTTATCCAAAGACATTGCGACATCAGGAGTTTTCTCTGAAGAAGATTCCATCATGAGGGATCAACAGTTTGAGCTCATCTATTCTCAGTCTGTTTATTATACAACATCTTTCCAGATGCACCATGTTCAATACTAGATAAAACTAGACAGAGAGATGGACCACATGCCGATGGTATTGTTGGTTCAGCACAAACAAAGCCCACTAAGAAATTAACGAAGTAGTTGCAGCAGTTATCTATACAACACACAGTGGCCAGCCAAACTACTGCTTTGGTTGCTCCCCCTACCAAAATGTCGAAAGTACACACAGTGCAGTCGACTAACCCAAAGGCCACCTAGCAGCCTGAAGGGAAGAAAAAACAACGAAAGAAGGGTAAGGGGGATAAAAAACCCAATGATAATGCTGGCGGGGACAACACTAAAAACCAGAAGGTGAGGTATCCATGCAACTTATGCGCAAAAGACCACCCCACCCATCTATGTCCTCGACTTACAGAGGCACAAAAATTTGTCACGTAGCAACAACAGTCAGTGTTGACTAATCCATTTCAACATGGGAAAAATATAACTCAAGCCTCTACAAGCGTGGAAGGGGGCAGCCAAGAACCTTGCCCGCCTCCAAACAACCCCACATCTGCGAATGTATATATGGTTAGGGGTGATGCTTTTATATTGACTAGAGCGCATGACTATAGTAAACCAAACGCTTCTAAGAAGGGTAAAGAAGATGACCTCCCATCTCTTCCTCTACAGATTGAGAAGATGTTGGGAGAAACAATGACACGCATTCCAAAAGGTGCATTTAAAAAATCTTCTCATAACCCAAACGCAAGCGCCGCCTAGAACTACTCTATGGTGGAGGATTTATCACAAAACCCTTGTTCGATTTCTGCTTTGGAGGTCCTCCAAAGCTTCCCTTCTTAGAGGAAATCCTTGTTAACTTCTTTAGGCTCTACCGAGACTTGTAATCCAAGTACCATCATGTTGGATACAACCGGCTTAAAACCTCGTCTTCCTTACCACGTAGCGTTTTAGATAGTAGTGGCTTATCCCATGAAAACTTTTACTCAGAATATCTTCCGCATGGTGGTTGATGAGGGTGTCTCCACATGCGTTATGTCAATGGCATGTTGGAAGGCCATTGACTAGCCCGTTTTGTCTCCATCACCTACTCTCCTCACTGCTTTCGACGGTTGTTCATTCTGACCACATGGCATCGTTTCTTCTTTCCCCGTGCAATTAGGAGGGAAGACTGTGTGTGTCGAAGTAGAGGTAGTCGATGCTCCCCTCAACTATAACCTCTTGTTAGGAAAGAGTTGGACTTATGTTATGCAAGATGTGGTTGCTACAGTTTTTCATGTCTTGTTGTTTCTACATGAGGGTCGGATAGTGACCATCGATCAATTGTCTTTCTCCAGACCTGACCCTGCTTTGCGGGCATCCACGGTCCCGATGATTGATAATCCTCAACCGGGTGTCATTAACATAGGAGTTGGTTTGGGCCCATCCTTGATGGGTACCTTCGATTACCCTCCCCCTCACGGTGACATCAAATTTATATCCAATCACCATAAGGTTGAGATTTTTCAAGTTTCGTCGTTCCGCACAACTTACTTCGAGGATCGCTGGATACTCCCTTCCCCATCGACTATGATGGATGAGACAGGGCACCCAGGAATTTCCATGCCCTTGTCTGCACCTGGAGTAGCGTACTATTTAGTCCAGCAAGCTTCAGCTAACATTGATCTGACTCCTGCACAAGAGTTAGATCCACTTCTAGAGCCTATTTGGGCTCAGGGTTCTCTCACTAACACCGATTCGTTAGACTTAGTCTTGCCTTCTAATGAAGCAGTAATCAAAGCAATGACTAGTCCAGACAAACCTTGGGAAGATCTTCATCACAGATCATATTTTCTCCCAGAGTTAAGCCGAATCGAAGTAGGAGAATTCACCATAACCATGATGGGAGATCAGTCATGCCCTATTAATCTCTTAGCTACACATGAAATTTATGCTGAGGGCAATATGGAAACTATCGCTGAAAAAATAAAAATCAACATCTCCCGAAACCATGGCATCATGTAGAATGTCCTTGTTGGATCGGATTTCTCCCCCGAAGGGATTCAAATCTACACAGATCTTTTCAAAGAATGCCGTGACGTTTTTGCCTGGTCTTATGAGGAAATGCCAGGTATCGATCCAAAAATAGTTAAACATCAAATCACAACTTATCCTGGTGCCAATCCTATTCGACAGAAGCCTTGTCCAGTTAATCCCAAGAAAGCAACAACCATCAAGATTGAGGTTGAGAAATTGCTAAAGGAAGGTTTTATATATCCTATCCATTTGACCCAATGGGTGTCAAATCATGTGCCGGTCAATAAAAAACAAGGCACTATTCGTGTATGTACCGATTTTCGTGATTTGAACAAGGCATGTCCCAAAGATAATTTTCCAACACCATTCATCGACCTGACCATTGATGAATGTGCTGGTTGCGAGGCCTTTTCTTTCATGGATGATTTTTTGGGATATAATCAAACCCAAATCAAACCCGAATACTAACACAAAACGACATTCATTTGTCCTTGGGGTACATTCGCATATCGTAAGATGCCTTTTGGTCTTAAAAATGCTAGAGCCACCTTCCAGCAGGCCATGTCTTTTTCTTTTCATGATCTCAAGTATATAGTCGAGGCCTATCTAGATGATTTAGCATCGCGATCTCACAAGAGAACGGATCATCAGACAGACCTTAGACTGATCTTCGAACATTGTCACTACTTTCAGATTCGCTTAAATCCAAACAAGTGCAGTTTCTGCGTAATGTCAGGACGTTTGTTAGGTTTCATCGTATCAAAAATAGGGATCATGTTCTATCCCCTCAAGGTGGAGGCAATAATCCAGTTTCCCCCCCCCACGCACAATCCTTCAACTTCATAGTCTACAAGGCAAGGCAAACTTTTTACGACACTTCATCGCCAACTATGTCAAAATCACCAAGGGCTTTATGCGCTTAATGAAGAAATACGTTCCTTTTTACTGGGACGATGCCACTCAATGCTCTTTCGACACATTAAAACATGCCCTCACCACTGCCCCTCTGCTCCGGCCACCTAACTATAACCAAGATTTCCTATTATATATGGCTGCAGCAGAGTCAACCATTGGCATGGTTTTAGTTTGGGAAGATGATTTGTTCTCAGAATACGTGATCTATTACCTGAGATGAGGCCTAGTAGGACCATAACTCAATTATTCTCATATCGAAAAACTTGTGTTGGAAACAGTTCATGCTGTTCAACGGTTCCGTCATTATGTTTTGTTTCGCAAGACAACCGTCATTACTGTCGTGAATCCATTCTAGTACATGTTCACACGACGGGTAATAGGTGGAAAAATCAGTAGATGGATAGTCATCCTCCAGGAGTTTGACTTAGACTTTGTTTCAGCAAAGTCCAAAAAGTCATTTGTCTTCGCAGAGCTTATTTCAGAACTTCCAGTTGAGTCAGGTGACGTTGTGCCTAAAGAATCGCCTATCTGGGGAGATATGTTTTTGATCAAATCTTCGGATCCCTAGTATGGAGATATACTTATCTATATTCAGACTTTGAAGTGCCCAACTTATGCTTCTCATGATGAGCGTTAGCATATACGCCATTAGGCTAAGAATTATCTCATACTCAATGATACATTGTATCGGAGAGGTGTAGACTGCATCTTACATCGATGTCTCACACATGAGGAGGCAATTATCCTACTCAACGATTTCCATATCAGAGCTTGTGGCGGTCATTTGTCTGGGTTGGCAATAGCCCAAAATATTCTGCGAGCAGGTTGCTTTTAGTTGACACTTATCAAAGATTGTATCAAATCGGTTAAGAAGTGCCATCCATGCCAAATCTTCTCTCGGAAGATGAGGGCACATCTCTCTCCCATGTTTCATGTCATCACAGTTGGTCCCTTCACCAAGTGGGGGATTGATTACACTACTTGCAACCCCCCTTCAACAAGGGGGCATCGCTATATCATCGTAGCTATCGACTACTTCACAAAATGGGTGGAAGCTATGCCAACGTTTAAAGATGAAGGAGAGACTGCAACTCTCTTTTTATTCAACCAGATCATAACAAGGTTTGGTGTCTTGAGAGAGATTGTTACTGACCATGGTAGTCACTTTCAGAACCAAATGATGACTGAATTAACATCAAATCTTGGGTTACGGAAAGAACATTCATCACCCTACTACCCCTAGGCTAATGGGCAGGTGGAAGCTATAAACAAAACTCTTAAGACTATTCTACGGCGAACTATCAACTCATCCAAGTCAAATTTGCATTTGATGATATACTCGGCATTATGGGCTTACCGAACATCTATTAAGACTGCAACCAGTTTCTCACCTTTTCAACTCATTTACGAGCTAGAGGTAGTCTTGCCCATCGAATGTCAGATCCCGTCTCTAAAATTGGCAGTACAATTATTGCCCGACACTTCTCTACTCGAATAATGGTTAGTACACCTTGAGCAGCTCATTGAATAGTGTCATGATGTGGCCCTGTCCAATGAGGCTCACAAACATAAGGTCAAGTGTCAATATGATAGGTCCTTTCATCCTCGAATTTTCTCTGAAGGTGACCTTGTCCTGGTCTATGACCAAGATAAGGACCCCCTAGGTGTACGCAACTTCAAACCCATGTGGTTCGGGCCTTTCATCATAAAAGAGGTATTAAAAAAGGGCACCTATCATCTGGTTGATTTCGAAGGGAATGCTTTGGTAGAGCCTAGAAATGGGCTCTACCTCAAGAAGTATTACTCATAGGCAGGTCACTGTGGGTAACTTTTTGTAACATATGTATAGTCTTTNCCTGCCTATGAGTAATACTTCTTGAGGTAGAGCCCATTTCTAGGCTCTACCAAGAAGTATTACTCATAGGCAGGTCACTGTGGGTAACTTTTTGTAACATATGTATAGTCTTTGTACTATTACTTTTTTGTTTCTTTTAAATGATATGGATGTGTCATTGATGTTACCTTTCATCAATATGGCATATGTCAAGTGATTCTGAGGTGTTCATTAGGTATGCAGACGGTGCTAGTCGACACACTCGGAGGCTTGCCTCCGCAGCTTGGGTAATCTTTACACTTCAGGACCAGTTGTTATCCTCTGAAGGTATATGCTTAGGTGACACCACAAATAATGTCGCCGAGTACAGTGCACTTATTGAGTTTCTTCGTGATGCTTTGTCATTGGGTATCTCTCATCTCCTGGTCTATCTCGACACTCAATTGGTTGTGTCTCAGTTAAACAGAGTATACCGGGTTCATGATCCAACTTTACATCGACGATTCCTTAGGATACGTCTCTTAGAACGAAAATTTGATTATATTACATATTTTCATGTTCCTAGGAGATTAAACCAAATTACAAATACTCTAGCTAATCAAATTTTATATTGGCATCTTGCACATATATGAAAGAACATTGACATAAGCATGTAAATACATTTTTGCACACGTGATCCATAAGACACAAAAGACTAAAAAACCATATATAATATCATAAAAGTAACCAGAGTACATAGATGGATGCAAGCGCCTCAAAAATAGGACCAATAACAAGTCACAGGGCTTATGCCCTCAAAAAATATATACAAGTGGTGCTCGTGGCACGTAAATATCCTAAATAGGTTTAGGGCCTATGGGCCCTGTTATACTCGTCCACAGCATGGGATAAACGCCTAAACAATTGGACCCACGACCAAGGTGCCCCCACTACATGAGGCTGCATGGATGGCGGTAGGTCCTCAATCTCTGCCATCAGGACTATGCGAGTGAGTGCAGTAAAGTTTCACTCAACTCGTCTGAGTAATCTCTCAGCCTCCTCGACTAGGAGGTCTCCTTCTACTGTTGGTCCGCCAACAGCGGCAGCTGCGGCCCCTAGCCGATGACGATGCATGTTCCTTGCATAATCGGTAGGTCGCACGGGTCCCACATCTGCATGCAACAAACGTGTATCCCTCAAATATTCTGGCATATTAAAAAAAATGATATATATAAGAAAAATGACATAAACATCACATATAAAACAAGAAAAACTACAAAGGTGCAGACTTACCCATCTCCCATTACTCCTCACCAAGAGGCACGGGTATCTTAGGATCTCTCGAAAAGTCTATCCCTGCATATGGGTAATCCTCGATCATAGGGATCTTCCATGACAACCATGCAAAAAAGTCATCATCGAAGGACTCATTGGTCCTTGCACCACCCTGTCGTGGCATAGTACTGCCCATCTACATATAGCAAGAAAAGAGGCCCGGTATCCTCGTACCACTTCTCGAGGACTAAATCTCGGAACTCTCTCGAAAAAGAACGAACAAAAAATAGTCTCAAACCCGAAGTTCCTCTGTGTCCACTGATGACAATCGGTCAATTGCCTCTTCATACACTCCAGTAGTGTGGTACTCCAGTCAAAAAATTGTGCATTCAAGCACTGGATAGCATAGTTCATCTGTGCACAGGACGCCTGATGCAAGGCCGCTGAACCAATAATCCACCCAATGAGCAATAATATTGCTTGCAGTGATAGGTTAGTAATCTTACTTATGGGCACCTAAGAGCTCAAACGGTTTGTCCCAGCCTCACAGTGCAGGGCTATCATTTTTGCTATGTTATGCATCCCCAATGGAAATGTCTTGAAATTGACTAGTTTCCCTCTCCTTGAGAGGCCAGTCAAAAAGTAGATATCCTCGGTGGTAGGCACCAGTGATTGCCCCTCTATCATGAAAGCCTCTGCATCAGGGTGCCAATAGTCAACCAAGGCATTCAGTAGCCTCAGTTTCACTCGCATAAACGGATGCAGGAAGAACTTTAGAAAACCACTTTGCATCAACACGGCCACAGCATTCGGATCTCCCGCAACCAACTCACCAACTTCTTCATGCTCCCTTTCCCTCCAATGGACATACATCCTGCCAAAAAAACAAAGTTTAGGAGGGTGAGTGAGTGCTCTTTGGTTCTTTTTGTTTATAAAGGGAGGTCCACACGTACTATTTAGGTGACAGTTGCATGTACACGCGGGTAGGTTTTACTCTACCCGAGTGTACACGCGGCCTGTCCAGAGACAGCCCACGTGGACCTAGGGCCGACCTTTTAAAGGTCGATGCCCACCCAAAAGATTAAATGAAAAGAAAAAATAAAGAATTGAATATCTAGATAGGGGAGTTTGTACTTACTTGGTCCATACAGAAGTTATTTCCGTCCGCTGTAACTCCCAGAATCATCGTTTTTATTAAAGGGGGTCTTTTGGCTCTAGATTCAATTTCCAAATCAACAATGGTGATAATGAGCTACCAGCTTCTATTTATAGACTTTTTGGCCTCTTTTTGTCACTTTTTTGGCCTCCCTTATCATTTTATTTATACCAAAAACCATTTAGAGTGATTCAGGAGTTATATGGGAGGGATTTGATCGGGTATTGGGACATTTTTTTTTGAGTTTTGAGTAAATTTTGACAGTCCATGAAAATTTTTCCGATGATCAACTTGAGCATATAGGTTAGGTTTCTACTCTGATTTTTGTATCTCGTTATATTTTTCATTTTCCATAGGATCAATCCCATCAGATTGTGACACGGAACCATCATCTCTACTTTATAAGTGTCGCAATTTTGTGGTAGAGCTTACCGGAACATGGATTCCCTAGGTAGATCCTGGTTGCATTATGACATTCATCCTATCTCTAAAAATATTGTAGGCTTGGGAGTCCTTATAGTCTTTCCTGAATACGAGTTTGAGCCTCATTTGCATGATTCTTCTTCGCTCTTGACCTCACCCTCAGGACTCCCAAAAAATAGCGGGCCTTCTTTTAAGCCCTCTTCATACCCTCTAAATATGAAAAGATTGTCAAGTGATCTTGTGGCCTTTCACGCTCAAACTAAAATTTGAAGTCACGTCTGGCCGGTGGTAGTTTACCCCTTTTTTGGTCCGAACGGTCAACTGTACGAACAAAGGTATACTCTATGGAACTTTAGCTCTATAGAAGAGTACTCTCAGGTACAATTTTATCCCTTTTTCGGGCCTAAGAGACTAAACTTACAAAGAACGAACCCCAACAGAGTCCATAGTTAAGCTCTTTTCAGACTCCCTAAAATTGAAAAGATCGTCGAGTGACCTTATTCTTTCACACTTGTTAAATTGGTCCAGAAGAATATTCCTGATAGAGTCCATAGTTAAGATTTTTTCAGACTCCTTAAAAATGAAAAAATGGTCGAGTCATCTTGTCTTTATCACACTCGTTAAAATGGTTTTGAATAGACGTCTTGTTGGTGTTAGTTTACCCCTTTTTCGAACTGACTAGACCACCTTCAAAAAATGTACCCCAATGGAGTCTCCTTTTATGTTTTTTCAGACTCTCTAAACATGAAAAACTACCGAGCTTACCTTCTCTGGGCTTGTTAAACTTACATTGAAGGACGTTACCATCGTGTGTTTTGTTAACCGCGTTTGCATACCTTCTGTGCCAGCCTAGTAACAATTTGGTTCTGTGTTTTAACACCCTTGGCCCCTGGAGGATTTTTCCCAAGTATCATTATTTTGAACATCAGTCTTTCCCTTGTGCCTTGAACTTGTATGTTTGCAACACTCGTTCCTCCTTTGTAACGTAATATTCCTTTATTCTTTTTCCACAATTATTGAAAAGAACAAAAAAATCAAATATACCCCAAAGAGAGGAAGGGAAAAGTATTTTCTTTATTGGCAGCATAATAAGTCGCCCTTGGATAAAGCACTTCTGTCTGTTTGTTCATCAAACTATGGGATCTAGTACGACCTTAGGAAGCTTTTTCTCACTATATAGAGTGGTGTCCTCCACCGTTTGGTTATCCTTCCAAACATATGGAGAGTTTTTGTTGCCTCTTGCTTCGTAGACTTATGATTAATGACATGTTGCCTGAGTCTCATCATTTTTTGTGCTATTATCTAATGAAAGCTTCTCACTAAGATTGAGTTGTCCCCTCTGCATTTTTGTCTCTTGCCCTCATGCCCGACCATCCTGAATGTCCAATCAAGTCCATGTTCGAAATCAATGAAGCCTTCAGTTTGATCATCAAGTCCATGATCGACGAGTCGTTGAAGACCTCTGGGTAGTGCAGTTGTACACTCATATTACACTCCTACCTGGGTTTGGAAGATTTTGAAGTTGTTTCTTGAGCTTTGAAGACCTCATCTAAAGCCATCAGGCCGAATCAGCTTATGGAAGATGGATACTCTATATGTATATCTTTTTGATTTCGAGATGTAGCTCCGCTGTGTATTGTTCATGGCTACTCTTTACATAGTTATATGACATGGATCTACAGTGTATTTGATTGGTAGCCATGATTCTATTTTATCCTGAGCATGGGTATGCCCACCTCAGTGAGACATTTGTTATTTTGCAAACGACGCCTCTCAGTTCCTAATCCTTGGGCTCAATTGTTCGACACATCAGTAAATATTGGTAATGTATTTCGGCCATCAGATGCTCTTCTAACTTCACACATTAGGGAGCATATGTTACAACCCTAAATTTCACCACACATGCTTACCTAGCATCAGGCCATCTCATATCCCTTCTTTGCCAAAGCACTGCTGAACAACTCTTTGAAAATCCTCTCTTATAAAGGCCTGCGTGCCCTACTCCATTATTGCATGCATGCACATGCTAGCTGACCCAAAACAGCCCGCATGGACTGACAAAAGCATGAAAAAAGGAAATTTGTCGACGGAACACAAAAGCTATGGGTGAGTTAACTAAAACTCTCGGCCATATATGGCTGAGGGTTTGTCCAAATACCTAGCTCCTTCTAGCCTATAAAAGAAGGGGTAGGGGTCCCATTTGGAGAAGGAAAAATATAGAAAAGAAACTCTGCCCATTTGCATATTCCCATTGTCCCAACCCTTTAGCCTTTCCTTGTGCCAAAGGAGAAACCAAGCAAACCAGTTGGAGGACAGTCGAAGAGGAGCCCAGGATTAGATTCGCGGAGTGGTGGCCAGTCTCAACTTTTTTAAGTTGACTCATTCAAAGTAATAAAGAAAATGTTTTTCCCATCCCAATTCATGAACTTTTTATAGTTTGATTTGTATATGTTTGGATTTCTAACCCGTTAGTATATAAGTAGGATGCCTGCATAGTTGTTGCTTGTCTTGTATGCAGGTTAGCTTTGGAAGGAGTATTGTGAATAAGTAATCAAGTACAACGGAGGATCGACATCAAACGTCGGGAACGAGGTAGGTTGATCTTTCCATGCATTTACTAAGAAAAAGGGATTTAAATCTAGGGATGAAGGTAGAAACTAGTTTCTCTTCGGCCATATCTACATGCAAAGTATGAACTCTATTTGCTAGTCCATAGGGAGATTTCCCTCACAACAGAATTGGCAACCATACTGGGGACTTTTTTAGTGTGTGTTACTTTTGAACGTTTAGACTACCTTAGAGTGTCTTGGATAGTCTCACACAGTGGAGGATCCCGAGCTCCATCAGTCAAGAAGGCTTCTTGGCCTGCCACCAGTTACACTGGAGCCACTCCCGCCACCATTAAGGAGAAAGATAGACCAACAAGGGTATTTTGAAGCGAACGGGTTACAAGCCATTGTGCCCGACCAACCCCCAGAGGAATCGACCATTTTGGACCTTCAAGAAACCGCTCTTGGCCCGGTTGAAACCCCAACCACTGATTTCTTGGCACCTTTCATCATACCAATTCAATTTTACGAGCTCCAGACAGTGTTGCACACAGCAATGGAAACAAATGTTGTTACCCCTTCTCAGAATTCTTCAATTCCCATCACGGTTGTCACCATAGGAGATATTTCACCTCCTAACCCACTGTCGTCTATCTGAGCCACCATGGTCTCTATTGCAAATACTTCGCATAGTGGCCCGATCCCGTCTTTGGTGGCAGCCACAACCCCGTTCACACCTAGTGCGACAGGTCCTATGTTCTCATACAGGATGCCTAGTTCGAGTACAAGTACTATACTTTATTTCTCCACTTTACAGACTTTAGGTATGGGGGTAGGGAGCTCTAGCGCTCCTTTGCAAGGTCACATGGGAGGCACTCCTACTCCTTCATCCCCTTTACTTGGTGGCTCGCATCAGCCATCCGCCGGGCAACCTACACACAATAGTTTATTTGGAGCGGGGATTCAAGGACCACCTTCGCATAGTATGCCAGTAGGTTCGACACCATTTTCTTTGAACAGAATGTTTGGTAACAACACCTTCTCGTCAGCTGCTTTCCCGACTGGGGGCAACCCCATTTTTGGACAATCTACTCCTATGCAGGGTACTATTCCTACATAGGGGGAAAACCTAGCAGGACCTTGGAATTCAGGGTAGGGATCAGTTCCCTCGTCCAGAATTCTGATCTAGGGTAATTCTTTCCACAATCATTGGAACCCCAGACAAACTACTATGCCTATCCCCATGGGACCGGCATGGGGTAACCCTTCCCAAATTCCTTCAAATATAATGCATGCCCAACAATCTATGTACTATTTGGGAAATCATTCGATGATGTCTCCACATATGAAAAATCCATACGCTGGCCAGGGCCATGGTTTCTACCAAAATCCTTGCCAGCAGCCAAAATTTTCCTGGCAACCTGGTGCCAGTCAAACTCCAGACTCCTTTTTCCCAGGTTATCACCAACAACCCAAAATACCTTTCCTGGCGACTTTACACTTGCCAGATTTGACAAGGTTGTTGAATGACCCTATTTGTCATGATCTGCGTTGGCTTCCTATGCCGACGAAGTTGCCTTTGGCATAGATGATTTTAGGGGCTAAATTTTGTAAATGGGCTAATTTTCCATGGTTTTCCCCCGAAACAAATTCGCCAATTTCCATTTTTTCTAAAAATGATTCGCCCAAAATCCATATAATAAATTTCTTTTACCTTAAAAATCACCAAAATGTTATAGAAACTATATAAAATCCTTAGAAATTTGAATATTTTTACAAAACTATCACCAAACATTTTACATTTTGCATATTAAGAATAGTAAGATTAGCCTAGGTTTCTACATTTTAATATAAATTTCCATCCTTAAAATTATCCCTAGCCTTCGGACATTCCAAAGTTAGAAGCCAAGCCTAAAAAAGCTCCAGGAGATCATGTGACTACCTTCCATATTTGGTGCTCATCTAACTCATTGAAATATGACTCTGTACAGTTGCGATTGTTTCAACGTACTCTCATTGGAAATGGTGCAAAATGGTACATTGAGCTCGATCGCTCAAGATACTCTTCTTTTGGCGAACTGGCGATGGATTTCCTGAACCATTTCTATTTACTTGTGAGATACGACATTGGCACAGATTTGCTCGCCAATTTTGAATAGACAACAGCGGACCATATCTATGATCACATCCGAGAATGGAGACGCCATAAGAGTTTAATCAAGGTACCAGTCCCACCAGCATTCCTGCTTGAGTGGTTCCTTAAGTCTTTGGTCCCGCAGTTATCCAAAGATGTTGTGACATCGAGAGTTTTCTCTGAAGAAGATACCATCATGAGGGCTCAACAGTTTGAGCTCATCTATTCTTAATCTGGATTATTATACAACATCTTTCCAGATGCGCCACGTTCAATACTGGATAAAACTAGACATAGAGCTGGACCACATGCCAATGGTATTGTTGGTTCAGCACAAACAAATCCCGTTGAGCAATTGATGAAGTAGTTGTAGCGGTTATCTATACAATACACAGTGGCCAACCAAACTACTACTTTGGCTACCCTCCCTACCAAAACATTGGAAGTACACACAGTGTAGTTGACTAACCCAAAGGCCACCTAGCAGCCTGAAGGGAAGAAAAAACAACGAAAGACGGGTAAGGGGGATAAAAAACCCAATGATAATGTTGGCAGGGACAACACTGAAAAATGGAAGGCGAGGTATCCATGCAACTTGTGCGTGGAAGACCACCCGAATCATCAATTTCCTCGACTTGTAGAGGCCCAAAAATTTGTCACGTAGCAACAACAGGCAGTGTTGACTAATCCATTTCAACATGGGCGAAATCTAACTCAAGCCTCTGCAAGCACAGAAGGGGGCAGCCAAGAACCCTGCCCACCTTCGAACAATCCTGCATCCATGAATGTATATACGGTTAGGGGTGATGCTTTTATGTCGACTAGAGTGCATGACTATAGTAAACCAAGGGCTTTTGAGAAGGGTAAAGAAGCTAACCTCCCATCTCTTCCTCTACAGATTGAGAAGACGTTGGGAGAAACAATGACACGCATTCCAAAATGTGCATTTAAAAAAGATTCTCATAACCCAAACGCAAGGACCACCCAGAACTACTCTGTGTTGGAAGATTTATCACAAACCCCTTGTGCGATGTCTGCTTTGGAGGTTCTCCAAAGTTGCCCTTCTCAAAGGAAAGCCTTGTTAACCACTTTAGGCTCTACCGAGACTTGTAATTCAGGTACCATCATATTGGATACAACCGAATTAAAACCTTGTCTGCCTTACCATGTAGCATTTCAGATAGTAGTGTCTTATCCCATGAAAACTTTTACTCGAAATATCTTCCGCACGGTGGTTGATGAGGGCACCTCCACATGCGTTATGTCGTTGGCATGTTGGAAGGCCATTGGCCAGCCTGTTTTGTCTCCATCACCTACTCTCCTCACTGATTTTGACGGTAATTCATTCCGACCACATGGCATTGTTCCTTCTTTCCCATTCCAATTAGGAGGGAAGACCGTGTGTGTCGAAGTAGATGTAGTCAATGCTCCCCTCGACTATAACCTCTTGTTAGGAAGGAGTTGGACTTATGCTATGCAAGCTGTGGTTGCTACAATTTTCCGAGTCTTGTTGTTTCCACAAGAGGGTCGGATAGTGACCATCGATCAAATGTCTTTCTCTAGACCTGACCCTACTTTGGGGGCATCCACGGTCCCGATGATTGATAATCCTGAAACAGGTGTCGTTAACGTAGGAGTTGGTTTGTGCCCATCCTTGATGGGTACCTTCGATTACCTGCCCCCTCATGGAGACATTAAATTTATATCCAATCACCATAAGGTTGAGATTTTTCAAGCTTCGGCGTTCCGTACAACTTACTTCGAGGATCCCTAGATACTCCCTTCCCCATCGGCTACGATGGATGAGACAGGGCACCCAGGCATGTCCATGCCCTTGTCTGTAGCTGAAGTAGTGTACTCTTTAGTCCAGCAAGCTTTATCTAACACTGATCTGACTCCTACACAAGAGTTAGATCCACTTCTAGAGCCTATTTGGGCTCAGGGTGCTCTCACTAACACCGATTCATTAGACTTAGTCTTGCCTTCTGATGAAGCAGTAATCAAAGCAATGACTAGTCCAGACAAACCTTGGGAAGATCTTCATCACAGATCATATTTTCTCCCAGAGTTAAGCTGAATCGAAGTAGGAGAATTCACCGTAACCATGACGGGAGATCAGTCATTCCCTATTAATCTCTTAGCTACACACAAAATTTATGCTGAGGGCAATATGACAACTATCGCTGAAACAATACAAATCAACATATCCCGAAACCCTAGCATCGTGGAGAATGTCTTCGTTGGAGCGGATTGCTCCCCCAAAGAAATTCAAATCTACACAGATCTTTTCAAAGAATTCTGCGACATTTTTGCCTGGTCTTATGAGGAAATACTAGGTATCGCTCCAAAAATAGTTGAACATGAAATCAAAACTTATCCTGATGCCAAGCCTGTTCGATAGAAGCTTCATCCGGTTAATCCCAAGAAAGCAGTAGCCATCAAGATTGAGGTTGAGAAATTTCTAAAGGAAAGTTTTATCTATCCTATCCATTTGACCCAATGGGTGTCAAATCCCATGCCGGTCAATAAAAAACAAGGCACGATTCGTGTATGTACCGATTTCCATGATTTGAACAAGGCATGTCCCAAAGATAATATTCCAACACCATTCATTGACCAGATCATTGATGAATGTGTTGGTTGCGAGGCGTTCTCTTTCATGGACGGTTTTTCGGGATATAATCAAATCCAAATCAAACCCGAAGACTAACACAAAATGGCATTCATTTTTCCTTGGGGTACATTCGCATATCGTAAGATGCCTTTTGGTCTTAAAAATGCTGGAGCCACCTTCGAGCAGTCCATGTCTTTTTCTTTTCATGATCTCAAGAATATATTCAAGGCCTATCTATATGATTTAGCATCGTGATCTCGCAAGAGAACATATCATCCCACACACCTTAGACTGATCTTCGAACGCTGTCGCTACTTTAGGATTCGCTTAAATCCAAACAAGTGTAGTTTTTGCGTAACGTCAAGACGTTTGTTAGGTTTTATCATATCAACAACAGGGATAATGGTCCATCCTCTCAAGGTGGAGGCAATAATCCAGTTTCCCCCCCCCATGCACAATCCTTCAACTTCAGAGTCTATAAGGCAAGGCAAACTTTTTACGACTCTTCATTGCCAACTATGCCAAAATCACCAAGGGCTTTATGCGCATACTGAATAAAGACGTTCCTTTTTACTCGGACAATGCCGCTCAATGCTCTTTTGACGCATTAAAACATGCCCTCACCACTGCCCCTCTTCTCTGACCACCTAACTATAACAAAGATTTCTTATTATATCTGGGTGTAGCAGAGTCAACCATTGGCATGGTTTTAGTTCAATAAGATGATTTGTTCTCAGAATATGTGATCTATTACCTAATCCGAGGCCTCGTAGGACCGGAACTCAATTATTCTCATATCAAAAAACTTGCTTTGGTAGCAGTTCATGATGTTCAACGGTTTCGTCATTATGTTCTGTTTCGCAAGACCACCGTCATTGTTGTCATGAATCCATTCCAGTACATGTTGACACGACAGGTAATAGGCGGAAAAATCAGTAGATGGATAGTCATCCTCTAGGATTTTGACTTAGACTTCATTTCAGCAAAGTCCAAAAAGTCATTGGTCTTCGCAAAGCTTATTTCGGAACTTCCGGTTGAGTCAGGTGACGTTGTGCCTGAAGAATCGCCTATCTAGGGAGATATGTTTTTGATCACATCTTTAGATCTCTGGTATGGAGATATACTTATCTATCTCAAGACTTTGAAGTGCCCCACTTTTGATTCTCGTGATGACCGTTGGCATATGCCATTAGGCTAAGAATTATCTCATACTCGATGATACGTTGTATCAGAGAGGTGTAGATTGCATCTTACGTCGATATCTCACACATGAGGAGGCAGTTATCATGCTCAACGATTGTCATACTAGAGCTTGTGGCGGTCATTTGTTTGGGTTGGCAACAGCCCAAAAGATTCTACGAGAAGGTTACTTCTGGCCGACACTTATCAAAGATTGTATCGAATCGGTCAAGAAGTGCCATCCATGCCAAATCTTCTCTCGGAAGATGAGGGCACATCCCTCTCCCATGTTTCCTGTCATCACAGTTGCTCCCTTCACCAAGTGGGGGATTGATTACACTACTTGCAACCCCCCTTCAGCAAGGGGGAATCGCTATATCATCATAGTTTTCGACTACTTCACAAAATGGGTGGAAGCAATGCCAACGTTTAAAGATGATGGAGAGACTGCAGCTCTCTTTTTATTCAACCAAATCATAGAAAAGTTCGGCGTCCCGAGAGAGATTGTTATTGACCATGGCAGTCACTTTTAAAACCAAATGATGACCGAATTAACATCAAATCTTGGGTTACGCCAAGAACATTTATCACCCTACTACCCCCAGGCTAATGGGCAGGTGGAAGCTGTAAACAAAATTCTTAAGACTATTCTATAGTGAACTATCAACTCAGCCAAGTCAAATTGGCATTTGATGTTATACTCGGCATTATGGGCTTACCAAACATCTGTTAAGACTGCAACCAGTTTCTCACCTTTTCAACTCGTTTACGGGTTGGAGGCAATCTTTCCCATCGAATGTTAGATCCCATCTCTAAAATTGGCAGTACAATTATTGCCTGACACCTCTCCACTTGAAGAATGGTTAGTACACCTTGAGCAGCTCATTGAATAGCGTAGTGATGCGGCCCTGGCCAACGAGGCTCACAAACATAAGGTCAAGTGTCAATATGATAGGTTCGTTCGTCCTCGGATTTTCTCTGAGGGCGACCTTGTCCTGGTCTATGACCAAGATAAGGATCCCCTAGGGGAAATCAAATTCAAACCCATGTGGTTCTGGCCTTTCATCATAAAAGAGGTATTAAAAAAGGGCACCTATCGTCTACTTGATTTCGAAGGGAATGCTTTGGTGGAGCCTAGAAATGGGCTCCACCTCAAGAAGTATTACTCATAGGTAGGTCACTATGGGTAACTTTTTGTAACATATGTATAGTCTTTGTACTATTACTTTTTTATTTCTTTTAAATGTTATGGATGTGTCATTGATGTTACCTTTCATCAATATGGCAGATGTCAAGTGATTCTGACATGTTCATTGGGTATGCAGACGGTGCTAGTCGGCACACTCAGAGGCTTGCCTCCGCAGCTTCGGTAATCTTTACACCTCAGGGCTAGTTGTTATCCTCCTGAGGTATATGCTTAGGTGACACCATAAATAATGTCGTCGAGTATAGTGCAGTTATTGAGTTTCTTCATGACACTTTGTCAATGGGTATCTCTCATCTCCGGGTCTATCTCGATGCTCAATTGGTTGTGTCTTAGTTAAACAGAGTATACCGGGTTCATGATCCAACATTACACCAATGATTCTTTAGGGTACGTCTCTTAGAACGAACCTTTGATTATATTACATATTTTCATGTTCCTAGGAGATTAAACCAAATTATAGATACTCTAGCTAATCAAATTTTAGATTGGCATCTTGCACACATATGAAAGAACATTGACATAAGCATGTAAATACATTTTTTCACACATGATTCATAAGATAGAAAAGACCAAAAAAACATATAGAATATCATAAAAGTACCCAGAGTACATAGATGGATGCAAGTGCCTCAAAAATAGGAGCAATAACTCATAGGGCTTATGCCCTAAAAAAATATATACAAGTGGTACTCGTGGCATGTAAAATTCCTAAATAGGTTCATGGCCTATGGGCCCTGTTATACTGGTCCACAGCATGGGCTAAACACCTAAACAATCGGACCCATGTCCGAGGTGCCCCCACTACATGAGGTAGCATGGATGGCAGCAGGTCCTCAATCTCTGCCATCGGGACTATGCGAGTGAGTGCAGTAAAGCTCCGCTCAACTCATCTAAGTACTCTCTCAACCTCCCCGGATGGAAGGTCTCCTGCTACTGTTGGTCCCCCAGTAGCGGCAGTTGCGGCCCCTAGCTGAGGACGACGCCTGTTCCTTGCATAATCAGCAGGTCACACAGGTCCGACATCTGCATGCAACAAATGTATATCCATCAAATACTATGGCATATAAAAAAAAATGATATATATAACAAAAACGACATAAAAATCGCATATAAAACAAAAAAAACTACAAAGGTGGAGGCTTACCTATCTCCCCTCGCTCCTCATCAGGAGGCACGGGTATCTCAGGATCTCTCAAAAAGTCTATCCCTGCATATGGGTAATCCTCAATCAGGATCTGCCATGACATCCATGCAAAAAAGTCATTATCGAAGGACTCATTGGTCCTTACACCACCCTGTTGCGACAGTAGTATTGCCCATCTACATACAACAGGAAAAAAGGCCTGGTGTCCTTGTACCACTTCCTGAGGACTAAAGCTCGGAACTCTCTCGAAAAAGAACGAACACAAAATAGTCTCGAACCCGAAGTTCCTCTGTGTCCACTGACGAAAATCTKTCAATTGCCTCTTCATACACTCCAGTAGTGTGGTACTCCAGTCAAAAATTTGTGCATTCAAGCATTGGATAACACAGTTCATCTGTGCGTGGGACGCCTGATGCAAAGCTATTGAACCGATAATCTKCCCAATGAGCAATAATATCGCTTGTAGCGATAGGTTAGTAATCTTACTTATGGGCACCTGGAAGCTCAAACGGTTTGTCCCAGCCTCATAGTGCAGGGCTATCAGTTCCGCTATGTTATGTGGCCCCGATGGAAATGTACTGAAATTGACTGGTTCCCCTCTCCTTGAAAGGCGAGTCAAAAAGTAGATATCCTCGGTGGTAGGCACTAGTGATTGCCCCTCTAGCATGAAAGCCTCTGCATCAGGGTGCCAATAGTCAACCAATGCATTCAGTAGCCTTGGTTGCGCTCGCATAAATGGACGCAGGAAGAACTTTAGCAAACCACATTGTATCAATGCGGCCATAGCATTCGGATCTCCCGCAACCAACTCACCAACTTCTTCATGCTCCCTTTCCCTCCAGTGGACATACATCCTGCCAAAACAACAAAGTTCAGGAGGGTGAGTGAGTGCTCTTTGGTTCTTTTTATTTATAAATGGAGGTCCACGCGTGCTGTCTAGGTGACAGTCGCGTGTGCACGAGGGCATGTTTTACTCCGCTCGAGTGTACATGTGGCCTGTATAGAGACAGCCCGTGTGGACCTAGGGCCGACCTTTTAAAGGTCGATGCCCACCCGAAAGATGAAATGAAAAGAAAAAATAAATAATTGAATAGATAGATAGGGGATTTTGTACTTACTTGGTCCAGACGAAAGTTCGTTTTGTCCACTATAGCTCCTGGAATCACCGTTTTTATCAAAGGGGGTCTTTTGGCTCCAGAGTCAACTTCCAAATCAACAATGGTGATAATGCGCTACCTGCTTCTACTTATGGACTTTTTGGCCTCCCTTATCATTTTCTTTATACCAAAAACCATTTAGAGTGATTCAGGAGTTATATGGGAGGGATTTGATTGGGTATTGGTACATTTTTTTTTGAGTTTTGAGTAAATTTTGACGGTCCATGAAATTTTTTTCGACGATCAACTTGAACATATAGGTTAGGTTTCTACCCTGATTTTTGTATCTCGTTGTCTTTTTCATTTGCCATAGGATCGATCCCATCAGATTGGGACACAGAACCATCATCTTTGCTTTAGAAGTGTCGCAATTTGGTGATAGATCTTACTAGAACATGGATGCCCTAGGTAGATCCTGGTTGCATTATGGCATTCATGTTGTCTCTAAAAACACTGTAGGCTCAATAGTCCTTATAGTTTTTCCTGAATATGAGTTTGAGCCTCATTTGCATGATTCTTCTTTGCTCATGACCTCAATCTCAGGACTCCCAAAAAATAACGGGTCTTCTTTTAAGCCCTTTTCAGACCCTCTAAATATGAAAAGATTGTTGAGCGATCTTGTGGCCTTTCACGCTCGTTAAACTAAAATTTTAAGTCACGTCTGTCCGGCGATAGTTTACCCCTTTTTTGGTCCGGACGGTCAACTGTACGAACAAAGGTATACTCTATGGAACTTCGCTCTATAGAAGAGTACTCTCAGGTATAATTTTATCCATTTTTCGGGCTTGAGAGACTATACTTACGAAGAAGGAACCCCAACAGAGTCCATAGTTAAGCTCTTTTCAGACTCCGTAAAATCGAAAAGATCGTCGAGTGACCTTATTCTTTCACACTCGTTAAATTGGTCCAGAAGAATATTCCTAACGGGTTCCTTAGTTAATCTTTTTTCAGACTCCTTAAAAATGAAAAAATGGCCGAGTGATCTTGTCTTTATCACACTCGTTAAAATGGTTTTGAATAGACGTCTTGTCGGTGCTAGTTTACCCATTTTTCGAACCGACTAGACTATATTCGAAAAACGTACCCCAATGGAGTCTCCTTTTATGTTTTTCCAGACTCTCTAAACATGAAAAACTACCGAGATTACCTTCTCTTGGCTCGTTAAACTTACATCGAAGGACGTTACCATGGTGTGTTTTGTTAACCGTGTTTGCATACCTTCTATGTCAGCCTAGTAACAGTTTGATTCTGCGTTTTAACACCCTTGGCCCCTTGGAGGATTTTTCCCGAGTATCATTACTTTGAACATCAGTCTTGCCCTTGTGCCTTGAACTTGTATGTTTGCAACACTTGTTCCTCCTCTGTAATGTAATATTCCTTTATTCTTTTTCCACAATTATTGAAAAGAAAAAAAAAATCAAATATACCCCAAAAAGAGGAAGGGAAAAGTATTTTTTTTATTGGTAGCATAATGAGTCGCCCTTGAATAAAGCACATTTGTCCATTTGTTCATCAGACTATGGGATTTAGTACTACCTTAGGAAGCTTTTCCTCGCTATATAGAGTGGTGTCCTCCACCGTGTTGATAGGTGAAATTGACCGCTCATCAACTGGAGGAGTGAATCCGGTCTGAGGTTGTCTAAATAACCCAAGTTGTTTGGATTAATCCACTCCGACGGGTTTAGCGGCTCCGTTAGCTGATCTAAGTCCTACGAAAGTAAAAAGACAAAAAACTAAAGAGACTAACTAAATGAAAAACAAACAGCTGCTGAAAACTATATACAATCTGAAATGTATTTACAGTTTTACTAACTAACAGAATAATAGTTCTACTTATTAAATATACAGTGTATTGATATATTTATATTTCTATTATATGTACAGTATTCACAAAATGCAAATCTTTTATCGAAAACCTGCGAAAATCATATATGAATTGACAGCAAAGCTATTGTTCAGTATTTTTTATTTTTTTTATAACTTTTATAAACTAGAAATGAAATGACAACTATCTAGTTGCGAAATTAAAAAAAAAATAACAATCTATATAGTATATCTAAACTACAGAAAATTCTTACATTAAGAAAACTAATAAAATGCTACTAGCAAACTAACCTGTAATCGCATATCCTATGTGTCCTATGCGTAGCATCTACGTTTGTTGTTTGATGAGGCCAACCTGCACCAGATTTTACCAATGCTTCTCGTAAACGGGAAGCAGTAACGCTTTGAATGCTAATGACAAAACAGGTAAGATATGTAGCAACAACAATTTATAATTTGACAAATGATCACATTAAGATAAATCTGAGTATGAAAATTTGCATATAACTGTTCATTGAATAAAGAAGATCAACCTTCTAATCATCACATGTGAACAAATTAATTGTTGTATATAAAATGAGAGACATAAAATATGGACACTATATAAATCTCATCACATCAAACTGTAACAAATTATGATATCTAAAGTAGTCATAATTTGATTACAAATCAAAATGAGCCAAAACTTGAACAGAAATATGATATATTGAAGCTAAAGCTGTGCAAATAACCACTTTCATTCAAGTCTGAATAATCACCAATCCATAGTTTCTGCTCCCAGGCAGTGATGGTCTTTGCTTACAAAATAATACATTTATAAAAGCCACAGGCTCAAAACATTCCCTGTGGAAATTATCAAATTTGTTCCAAAAATCGTGGGGAATACAATCTCCCAAATTCCCATTTCTATGTAAAACCAACAGCATAATCTAAAACCATGTAAAGAAATAGCATGTTCAGAGATGCCACTAGCGATACAATTTCCTTTAGAATTTGTATGTACCTGAAAACGCACAAGAATACATGATTTTAGATTGCATTTTAGTTGTAAAATCAACAAATTCGAATTTTAGTAACTAGCTACAGAATCTCGTGATTTTGTAGCTAGTTATTATTATAAACAGAATCGTGTTTTATCAACAGAAATAGATGAAATATGAGAAAACAAATCTTGTATTCTAATTCAAAACAAAACAAAATCATCCTAAAATTACTTTTAAAATACCATACCTCGGATTCATGGATTTTAATCAAGCTATTTTTGAATTGACAATGGCAGTGGCCGCCTCCACATTTTTAAAGACAACAGAGCCTGTAGTCTTCTGTCTTTTATCGTTAGCTTGAGCTACATTTTGCAATCTATCATTCTCCTTGGTCAACACATTCACTCGGTCCTAAAAAGACTTGATCTGAGATTGGAGCAAAGGGACATCTGTATAATATCGGTCGAGCCAAGACTTACATTCATTGCACTATGGTTGAACAGGCTGTGTATTTACAGGTGAGGATCTTCTTAATTAACCAGTAGGTTCTCTGTTGAGTTTAATCCCAGGGAAGTTAGGGTCGTCTCTAAGACACGGTGGGAGGTTCGTCACATAGTCATAGAGCTTAACTGGGCAAAGTCCATGTGAGTATGGATACTCTTCGGTTAGAAACCTTTCAATTTCAGAGTCGAAATATTCACTTAACAGAATTGGTTTTTGGTCTGTGTTTTCTTTAGGTTTGTTATAAGCACACCATGAAACCTAGCGCGCGGCCTTTTTACCCTTGTAGTTTATATCACTGTTACCTTTACCCTTTTTCCTTTCAGACTTTTTAACAGGCTTGCCACCGTCTTTTGGACATGAATTAGGCAAGGTGTCGGGTTGGGTAGTGTTTGGGTAGGTCGAGGGTTCAACAAAGGGAAAGAGCGTAGGAGGGGGAATGACAGGCCCGAAAAGGGTTTCTGTAACAACAGATTTGTCAACTTGTCCTATTTCAGGACTGGAAAAATCATTCCTCAACAAGAAAGCGTCCCAACAATCGCTATTCAACTTCAACTGATGAACCATAATAATTTTAATTAAATAGTGGTGGAAGAGGCTGGAGTCGGCTTTCTCCCTTTTGAAATGCTTAGCCATTTTGTATAAACTCCGAAGGAGAAAATATGGCACGTTTAAAGGAAAATCAATCAAACTCATGAGTAACCACAAGTGGTATAAGAAAACTAAACCGTATCTACCCTCACAGGTAACGAACTGCTTGATAATAGCCAACAAATCGTGCCATCTAGATTTTCGAGCTGTAACAGGCATACCTTTGTCGCAGCTGTTAATCTTCCTTGAGGTAAACAATAGTGACCAGGGAACTTCGTCAACCTTTGAATTTTTAAACCATTTTTGTCCCACGGCTGGCAGACCAGTGGCTGAGCTAATGAAATCTTCATTCAATTTGAGCTGGACGTCCCCAATTTTGGCTTTGCAACCATTGAACATTAGCGCGAATTGTTGAGCAACTACCAGGTTGAAACCCTCGAACTTCTCAACAAAGACCCGCCCACCATTCCTCTCTAGGTCCTCTCGGGCATTATCAAACAACAGCAAAGTTTGGACACCGTTGGGTTCGATTCTCACTACAGGAGCCATAGCTAATAGCACAAAATCAACAGGGTATTGAGCGATAGGGTTTGACAGGGTAGACACAGAACCATTGTCCCGAAGCTTCCCCAACACAACGCAAAGGCAACCCGAAATGCAAGGGTAGAGCGTTAATGCTATGCATCCGAGGATAGTGGTGTAAATCAAGGCCATGCAAGAATATCATGTCAGGATATACTTGGAACGATGCCTTGGTGTAATGGTACATTCAAATCATAACAGTGCATATCCAAAAGAATTTTAATCAACATGTCAAATGAACCATTACATAACCACGATTTGACCCAAAAATCAACGTGTCAATCAAACCATTGTGTCAAAGATTTTGTAAATCAACACCATATTAACAATAATCAAATGCATAAATGTTTGGTGTTTCGATAAATATGTGATCAGTGGTGTGTTTGAGGTCAAGGAATTATAACCATGTAAACAAGTAGGTTCATGATAGACCAAATGATCATTAATCCTTTGATGTAATCGACATGAATTCCAACTGTGGGTTTTCACGCTTGCAGTCCTGAAAATGAAAACGAAAAGCAGGCATGCAGAAAGCGGAGAATAATGATATCATTTAAACAGTTGCGACGATTAATGAGGGTTTAAAAAAAAACTTTGTGTAGGCATCTTGTAAGAAAAAGATAGAGATTAATATGGTTTCCAACAATGACGACACACTGGTAGAAGCAGTTATCTCTGCCAAACGAACAAGTCCAGATTAGGATAATGAGAAAAAATCCAACTTGAAAAGAACCAGAAAATTGTTTCAACATCATCATCAATCATAAAAAATTCCAGCTTGTTATTTTAAAAGATGAAAACCGATGACAATATTAACAAAAGCGAGTCACGATATTAAGGTTAAAATCTCCAATGCTGTTGATAGAGCCACTACTGCCAGCAGGCATCCATAGCCTCGATAGGGATGCCATTTAACCCACTCCAATATCTGTATCCTGCCAAGAATTTTCAGATTAGAATGAACGACATTTAAGGTCAAAAGATTCCATATCTGAGAATTTTCATATACCTCACATTGCTTCGCTGCCAGTGGGCCTGTTCAGTACCCTGACGAAGTTATCTTGGTGTCATGCATGCATTTACTCGCTGCCAGAAGACATGTTTAGTATCATGGCGGGTTTACAAGCACTTCCCATAGCTCTTTAATGATTTATTTAGTTTTAAAGATATTTAATCGAGCGGGGTGACGCTGAAAATTGTGATATTTTGGACATATTATAATAAATTACAGACCTTGAGAGAATTTTTTAACTGTCCTTCATTAAGATCTAGAGATGGTTTATTGATACATCGACCTTCGAAGGCGGGGGGACATCTTTGAGTTGTTCTCTTAAGGAACAGGGACAGCATAAGAAGAAATAGATGATCATGAAAAGCTTCAATTACATATTGAAATCAAGAAACGCCTTTCAAACAACAAGCTTGATTCAACATGGTTGTAAACTTCAGAGGCATATCATAATTGATGTTTAAACAACCTTTAGCAGTTATTTCAGAGGAGAAATTTTTTTGTTCTCCTTGTCCGAACAGTTCATGATGCAGGTATATGTATTTCAAAAATAATAAAAAAAAAACTGGTAAGCATAAGGAAAAAATCAAAACCAAAACAGCAAAGAAAAAGAAAACAAAGGAAAAATATTTACACAGTGTACACAGGGTTGTCATCAAGAGAAATACCTTTTTAAAGCTTGGCCATTCACCGGATAGGTGTCTGGTTGTCCCTCTAGACTCTGTAATTTGAAAGAGTTGGGACCCAATTTCTCAGCAATCAAAAACGGTCCTAGCCATAAGTTCTGAAACTTCCTATGCTCTCCCTTTCCCTCATGTGGTTTGACCCATTTTAGGACAAGGTCACCTACTTCAAAGTTTATGTCAGAGGCAGATTTGGAATCAAACCAACTTTTAACCACAAGTTGATGCTGATCCAACTTCCGTTTTGCTTGAGCCCTCACTTCCTCTAGTTTTAATAATGCGTTGATTCGATTCTCCAAAGGGGGGCAGTCCTCTCCTTGTATTTTCTGTGATAGCTGCAGTGAGGGAAGAAGAATATTTGGTGGTAGAATTGCCTCTCTACCGTAGATGAGAAAGAAGGGAGAGATACCCACAGTAGTTTTCAGAGTCACTCTATCAGCCCAGATTGCGTTCAACAGTGCATTATGCCAATTTTTATGGTTTTCAGATATCGTTCTCTTGATGATTTTAATCACATTTTTATTAGTTGATTCTGCCAATCCGTTACCTTGAGGGTAATAACTGGAAGAATATTTTAATTTAATTCATTTTTCTAGAGAGAAATCACTCATCTCAAGAGACAAAAAATAGGAAGCGTTATCGAATACTAAACAGTCAAAGATACCAAAACGAGTAATAATATTTGAATTCAAAAAGGCAATTACTTGAATGGTATTTACAGCTTTTAATGGGACAACTTCGGACCACCTAGTGAAGTAATATATGGTTGTTATGATAAACTTATGTTGCTATGAGGATGGCGGATTGATTGGGCCTATAATATCAAGACCCCACTGCTGAAAAGGGGAGTCTACTGAAACAGGCTGCAGAGGGAAGGTTGGTTTCTGTATTCGTCTGGACGCTTTTTGACAAATAACACACTTGCGAAACAAGGCATGAGCATATTTAAAAAGTGTAGGCCAGTAATAATCTTCTCTTAATACTTTATGGGAAATGGTATCTCCACCAAAATGCCCACCATCTTCTCCTGCGTGCAATTCTAATAAGACCTTTTCTGCTTCATCTTTCTCAAGACAACGCATTAGTACTCCATCAAAATTTTGACGAAACAGAATACCATTAATCAACTGAAAGGAGGCAGATTTCAATCTTAGCACTCTTCTTTTAGTGGGATCCAGGTGACGGGGGGCTAACCCATGTTCAAGACATAATTTTATATCATCATACCAGGGGCTAACAGGGTTTTGTGCACAACAGATTAAATTTTGGTAGTGTTCTCCTGGGTTTGACATATCATTTTCCTATTGTTGTCCTTCCGCTGAGTCAGCGACTAACTTGCATATCCCTTGACCTCTCACTATTTGCATAGGGGTGATAACTATGTCATACTCTTATAAGGAGGTGACCCAGTTCGCTCTCTTTTCGCCTAGTTCTTTCTGTACTAACAGATTTCTGACGGCTGGGTAGGGGACGATAATTTTCGTCCTAGATTTCAAAAGATAAGATTGGAAGTGCTCTACTGCTTTAAAAACAACATAGGCTTGTTGATCTACTATTGGGTAATTAAGTTCTGCACCTTTGAAGGTTGAGCTCATAAAGGCAATTGTGACTTCATTGTTTTCAGTGTTCTTTTGAGTTAGGACAGCAGCGTAGGAGCGGTCAGAAGCAAATGCGTAGAGAGTGAAGTCTTGTGAAAAGTCGGAGCTCATCAGAGAAGGAGCGTCTATTATGGCCTTTTTTATTGAATTAAAATCTTGGTTTTATAAGGGTCCCCAATGATATTGTACGTCCTTTTTTATTAAGTTCTGTAAAGGTCTCACCATTTTTGAAAAATTGGGGACAAATCTCCTAACAAAGTTTATCTGGCCTAAGAAAGACTGCATAGAATTTTTTGACGAGGGAGGGGGGAGTTTCAAGATGACTTGATTCCTTTCAGGGTCGATAATCATCCCTTCGCTTGATACAATAAATCCTAAGATCTTACCTTGTTCTACTGCGAAGATAGATTTTTTAGGATTCAAGGAAATGTCGTACTTACGACATCGCTGTAGAACGAATCTCAAATGAGCTAGATGATCATCTTTGTTTTTCGAAAATACAGTAACGTCATCCGGGTAAACTACAAAAGATTGATTGATTAAGCCTCGGAAAACGATATCCATCGCTCTCTGGAAAGTGGCACCAACATTAATGAGTCCAAAGGGAATTTTTCTATAAGCGTAGGTGCCCCATGGAGTGCAGAAGGTAGTTTTAAGTTGGTCTAGAGGAGACATCAGGGCTTGGTTATACCCTGAAAAACCATCCAATAAGGATAATCTTTCAGAACCAGATACCTGTTGAAGGATCTGTTCCATGGGAGGGACAGGGTAGTTGTCTTTGTCAGACGCTTGATTAAGATTTCGGAAATCGACGCATAGTCGGATTTCACCACTCTTCTTCCGGACAGGGAAAATATTAGAGACCCATTGCGTGTGCCTAACTAGGATGATTATCTTAGCGTTCAGGAGTTTATTTAATTATTTTTTGACAGTCGGTTCGAGTTTTGGGTGCATTTTTCTTAACTTTTGTTGAAACGGTAAGGTTTGGGGTTTCATAGGAATGACGTGTTGTATGATGTTAGGATCAAAGGTTTTTAGGTTGTCGTATATCCAAGAAAAAACATCTTTGAATTCCTTAAACAATTTAATAAACATCGCTTTCTCTTTTTCAGAACACCCCACCCCTAAATTAATGCACTGCGGATTGTCATTAGTTCCCAAGTTTACTTTTTCATACGTTAAAGAGGAACTATTTGTTTTACAGTTGACTGATTTTTTGAATTTCTCTTGAAGATCATAAAATTTTTCTAATCTAACTACAGATTTAGGGATAGAATTTGCCATGTCCGATGAAGATTCAGGAGATCTCGGATCTGGTATTACCGTGAAGTCATGAAGATTCTCGTCATGAGTACATTCGTCGATCACTGCGCCTTGGAAAGTTTCTTCCATATGCAGGAAACTAATAATTAGTTGATCGTCGTCGAAGACTCTCCAATTTGTGATGTTGTTGAGGATGGATGGCCTGAACAATAGTTCGACGGAGAATGCATTCGGGGACAAGCCTTCTGCAAGAAAGAGTTTCGAAGCTACATTAGCTAGCAAGTCAGCTTCTGAATTATTCAATCTAGGAATAGAATTTATGTTAAAAGAAGAAAACTTATTCATCAAATTCCATACCTCAGATTGGTAGCTTTTAAGATGCGGAGATAAAAAGTGAATAGAATTTTTTACCTGTCTAGCCACAATTTCTGAATCGCCAAAGACAGACAGATTTTTAACGTTCATATCAAATGCTTTCCTGAGGACTTGCAATAAAGCCTCATATTCTGCTGTGTTATTTGTACATTCAAACTCTAACCTGCATGCAATCAGGGTTTTGTTACCTACTGGATCAATAATCATGCAGCCTGCACCAGCTCCTTCCTTGGATTTTGACCTGTCAAAGTAAAGAGACCATATTTGATTTTTGTCGGGTGCATATGACCATTGGGTAGAAACTGTTGGCTGCATATATGTCACAATTTCAGATTTCCGCTCCAGGTTAGTGATAGCGGAAGTTTCGGCCATGAAATTGCCGAAAAAGGTATCCATCCCTTGTAGTTCGGGTGAATTGGTAGAAGGTGTAAATGGTTCATTGGGATCATTTAAATCGGTCACCGTGAACTTTAGGTAACGTTCACAATTTACCTTGATTCTGTTGGGCTTTCCATTCTCAGGTAGCCACAAGTGAGACCAATCTGTCGCGAAATAGCCGTGTAACTGTTCTGACTAGTCTCTGCTTAAAAACAAACCATAAAATTCTGGAATATCTACAACAATAATATCAATTACTTGATGAACTTTGGGGTTAGACGATAATCTTATAAGCACATTCCTTAATTCGCCTATAACTTTAACACTAGTTCGATCAAGTTGGATAATCTTTAAGGTGGATGGTTGAACTTCAGCATTAATATTCTGACACACAGACCATGGCATTACATTGGATGATGCTCYTGAATCTACCATACAATTGTGCACGTTCCTATTGAAGATTTCAAAAGTTAGCAAAAATGGAGGTACATTTCTGTGAGTACTAATGGTGGAAGCTTGTTGTTTTTTACTCGCAGCCTCTAAAACTAATTTATTTACATTTGTTACATTATTTACAGGAAGGTATCTCTTCTCGTGAGGATCAGAATTATTCTTAGTGGAGGCCTTCTGATGAACTTTCGAGTTGTTCTGAAAACCTTTGTTACTGCTTGGATTGTCGTTTTTGCTGTTCTCTGCGATATTTTGTAACATTTTTTGTAGCAGAAACGGAAATTTTAATAATTCATAAATAGAAATGTTAGCCCTTAACTTTTTTAGATCTTCAACTAAATCATAATCTAATCTGGGGTTCACATTTGTTAAGGTCCTAACCCGCACATAGGTAGATCAATGTATTCGGATGTAATAAAGGTCAATATTAATAAGGCCTTTCAATAAAATAGAATAAGGCAGATGTAAGAAGACCCAATAGAAGCTTACGTTTCTAGAAGGATCTTCCTCTAGATGCTTCTCTTAATAGACAGATTTAGTATAAATAAGGGGCGAGGGTATGAGAACCCTAGCTTGGAGATTATTGTAACAGAGCGCTGCTCGACTGGAGGTTGCCCCCTTGAAGAGGCCTGTGAACATTGCTTTCTGAATCAAAGTGCTTTTGCTATTTCTATTTAGTATATCATTTATGTCTATTGTGAAGATAATGTTGGATATTTTACTGTTATTCTGCCATTTCTAGCATTTTATTTATGTTCTGCATATTTTATATATCTGGTATCTTGCAGCATTATATTTTTTAGTCTCAATTGTTATAGACTATTTTGGGGGCAAAGTCATTGTGTTTTCAAAAGAAGGCTTGTTTGATGTCTTACTCCTAGTATTGTAAGGATGTACTGTCTCGAAATTTGCTTGAAAAATGCTATCCGAGAAGTGTCCAAAAATGTTCAGAGAAGATTCATCTTCTTCAACTATCTCTTGTTCAACTACTTTCTCAGGAATCTCAGGAGGCATCAAGTTATCCTGTGCTTCTAGAATCGTTTGAATAGCGAATTGCAGGATTTCTAGATCTAAGCCTTTGGTATTTGAATTAGGTCGGTTGGTGGGAAAAGGCTTCCTAAACAAGGGTTTGTAAGGCCCTTTGCTCGAAGAAGCTTCTTCGGCTGTCCTCTTCAAATCTATAACTTGATTTGACAGTTTTTGAACGACATTTTGTAAGTTTTCTAGATCTGAGCTTTCCAATTGCATCTTGTTTTGGGCAGGTATAGGGAGGATTTCGATTTTCTTTTTGGAAGATGAACTAGTCTATATTTCGTTGCTAGTAGTGTCTTTTAAGCTAAGGATGTCTTTCTTGATCTGGCTGGCCTCTTCGAAGGCCTCTAACAACGTAGCTTTCTTAGATCTCTTTACCCAAATGGCTATACTTTGATGTAAGGCTTTCATATAATATGCTATGATAAGATTCTCAGCAGGCATCGAATCCATAGGGATTCAGTTCTTTAGTGTTAAGAATCTTTGGTTAAAGTCTTTGATTTTCTCTTTGGGGTTCTGATCCGGATTATTTTCGGCGCGAAATGAGAGTGGAGATATAATAAAGAAATGCACAGAGATATTGCAGATATTCAATAATATAACAGAAATGTATCAGAGATGCAACCATAAACACAGATATACAGTAATACATGATTTCTATTGATCACAGAAATGTACAGAGACTGTAAAAATACAGAGTGAAAGACTCGCTAGAATGGTGGCAGCTTATCTCTGAGAAGAGATGTGACGGCTACTCGCATTCGCAAGAAGATGATTACAATGAGGCTCTGAAGGCCCTTTTACAATAAATGGGAA